>JAWQFJ010001795.1:212815-215315 GCA_034096865.1 Theodoxus fluviatilis | reverse complement strand
AGAACAGTAAATGTTAAGCCCGCTGGGCAGTCTTAAAGGGTTTTTAATTTGTAATTGTTTTCGTTTCTTCTCTTCATTTTCCTTTGTCTTTTCATGTAATGAATGAGTTTTTGTATTGGAAGATATGTCTGTATCATGAGTTAACTGTTTTATGTAAAATTCTGTTTGTGGCGTCTCTGGTATTACATGTGATTAGTGACTGAGGAAGGAATTTCCCTTATTTAATTTTTTTTACTGTCCAGTTGGTGGTCGAGCTACATACCACCTACCCCAATCGTGACACTGATGATGTGCAATGTCTGTAGAAATAAAGATAGCTGATGATATGTATTCTCTGTAGAAACAAAGATAGCTGATGATGTGCATTCTCTGTAGAAACAAAGATAGCTGATGATGTGCAATGTCTGTAGAAACAAAGATAGCTGATGATGTGTATTCTCTGTAGAAACAAAGATAGCTGATGATGTGCAATGTCTGTAGAAACAAAGATAGCTGATGATGTGCAATGTCTGTAGAAACAAAGATAGCTGATGATGTGCAATGTCTGTAGAAACAAAGATAGCTGATGATGTGCAATGTCTGTAGAAACAAAGATAGCTGATGATGTGCAATGTCTGTAGAAACAAAGATAGCTGATGATGTGCAATGTCTGTAGAAACAAAGATAGCTGATGATGTGCAATGTCTGTAGAAACAAAGATAGCTGATGATGTGCATTGTCTGTAGAAACAAAGATAGCTGAGGATGTGCAATGTCTGTGGATCAGCACACTGGGGAAAAGGAGAGGGCACTCACAGAGAGGGAATGGGAGCGCTGTGTTGCATTCAGGGAGTGCTGTCCAGTGTTGACTTTGCTCTTGGCAGCAGTGGAAAGCACCTTGGCATCCTTGCCATAGAAGTTCCTCTTCCGCCTGCAATGAAGATGCCTTTCACTCATTCACCTGCTGCACAATGCATAGATATTTGCTCTGCACAACAACTGATCACTTTTGTTTGCAACTCAAACCCCCTTACACTTTACCCACCATCATTGAACCACATTATCAATCCTTTACTATTGTCTCATGACAAACTGACAGATACAATGTGGTTAGAAATGAGCACCATCTCTGCCCCCTGGGATCTATTCCAGCTTGATCCTGGCTAGTGGCCACATAGAGGGCTATTGGCACCACCATGTAACCTCACTGCCCTCACAGGAACAAGTTTTACTCCTGGGTGTGGAAAGACAAATAGAATTAAGACTGACTGATTGATTGCATGAAATTCAACACCTTTTCCTACATCCACTCATTATGATTATTATTACTGGCTACCAAAACCAATGGACACTATTGCAAAGTCAGTGTGGTATGAAATAGAATACCACATGAAAAATATGATAAGGCATTAAGCTTTATGGCCAATGTGCACTCATGTAAACAAAATGTGGTATGAAATTAAATACCACATGAAAAATATGATAAGGCACAAAGCCTTATGGCCAATGTACACTCTTACAAAGTCAATGTGCTGCTTCAAATCACCACATCCACTATTGATAATTGACCACAGGTGAGCACGCAAACTTCATTCTAGTATATTTTATTTTCCCCATTTGTACTGATGTCCATCAAGCCATCAGTCATACTATGATGACCAGGTCAGTTCCCGAGATATTTCTGAGAGCACTCAGAGAGTGCAAACCTCCACCAAGGCAGGCACCAGTTGAGATAATCAACATCCAGCAGCATAGAAAGGACGGTGATAATGTATAGGATTTATTCATACTGACGCGACGAAACACAACAATGTAGTGATTTACATTGACGAGATTGATCAAACTCAAGGTGTCACCCATGGGGTGGGCAAGGCAGCACTGCAGCAGGTGAGATGGGCTGCTGCTGGAGTGGCGGCCTGTGTAATTTAAGATACTGTTCTGCTAACATGTGAAGGTTAGTTCATAATAATGCTTATAGCAGTCCATGAAGGTAGGCAGCCGCAGCCAACACAGCCTGTCTAAATTAAGATGTTGTTTCGCTAACATGTGAAGGCTAGTTCATTTCAATGCATACAGGAGTCCATGAGGGTAGGAACACACATACCAGCCTATGGCTGTGGTTGATATGATTTCTCTGTATGATTTAAATTCCAAAACTACATGACAGATAACCTAAACAATTCTATGGATTGTTCCTTAGGTGAAACCCTTACCTTCCACCAAATTAAATCAAAATCTGTTTTGATTTTTTTTCAGTTATTCTGCACACAGAATAACGTACTGAAAAACCAACCATGTCTTGAGGTTAAACAACTTAATTTTGTCCTTTTTATGCTTCAGCTTGTTTTTATCATGTGCAGTCACACAGGGTCGCGTGCCATATGCACAGAACAAAAGGTGGACCAAAGTTCAAGATCATTAACTTTGCATGAGAACTGACCAGTATAGGTGCAGCAGCTGCTGATAACTTTCCGTCAGAATACTGATCAAAAACCAATCAAAAACAGATCAAGAACGGCAGG
>JAWQFJ010001795.1:187815-207815 GCA_034096865.1 Theodoxus fluviatilis | reverse complement strand
TCTGTCCACTCCTCATACTGTCAAGTCAAAACTTCCATTTCTACTAGCTCCAGTGTCTCTCATCTGTCCACTCCTCATACTGTCAAGTCAAACAACTTCCATTTCTACTAGCTCCAGTGTCTCTCATCTGTCCACTCCTCATACTGTCAAGTCAAAACAACTTCCATTTCTACTAGCTCCAGTGTCTCTTATCTGTCTGCTCCTCATACTGTCAAGTCAAAACTTCCATTTCTACTAGCTCCAGTGTCTCTTATCTGTCTGCTCCTCATACTGTCAAGTCAAAACTTCCATTTCTACTAGCTCCAGTGTCTCTTATCTGTCTGCTCCTCATACTGTCAAGTCAAAACTTCCATTTCTACTAGGTCCAGTCTTACTAAATTCCTTGGACTGCAGGCGACGCATAAAGTAGAACCCAAACACCGGCGGTAAGTGAAAGTCGCTTTAACACAGGGCAAACACAGACGCAAATGTTACGAATCGAATGTGGCGAATGGTGGTGTGCACGTGGTTAGGTTTTGACTGGGATTATTTTTAGCATGAGTGGGTGACGTAGTGACTGAGGAGTGTTCACGGGTGAGCGAATGATCTGATTGATTGTATATTTGCCGAGTGAAAGCTGGATACGACACTCGAGCGAATGAACCCCAGGGTGACGGGTGAGTGCTTATTTTATCTGTATCCTTCTATATTGTAAATACCGCGGATGTATGATGATTGATTGTGAAGGAACGGATGAGTGAGTATGTGGTTTTTTTCAGGGTTCTTTGGACAGCGGAGAAGTGGAGCTTTCCGGGCGGGGGCCTGTATGAAGACTGTCGGCGGGGGGCCGCTGGAGCTTTAGTGTTTGAAGTCTGAGTGCCGGCGGGGGCCGCACGTCAGCACCTGTGAGTCCTGGTGTGGGACGGGCAGTTGAGTTTGTTTGTGTTCGAATACACGACTCTGTAACTCTGTGCTGGTGTTTGTGTTTTCTTGTTTATTTTCACTTGTGCAGGCTAGGCAAACCCAAGGCCCAGTTAGCCTGTCCGTAACAGCAAATTTTCGACTTACAAGTCTTCTTCAGGCATAAAACAATCACACAACAGTTCAGTTGTAAGTCGAAAATTTGCGTCTGTGCTCGCCCTGTGTTAAAGCGACTTTCACTTACCACCGGTGTTTGGGTTCTACTAGGTCCAGTGTTTTTTGTCTGTTCACTTCTTATACTGTCAAGTCAAAACAACTTCCATTTCTACTAGCTCCAGTGTCTCTCATCTGTCCACTCCTTATACTGTCAAGTCAAAACAACTTCCATTTCTACTAGCTCCAGTGTCTCTCATCTGTCCACTCCTCATACTGTCAAGTCAAAACTTCCATTTCTACTAGCTCCAGTGTCTCTTATCTGTCCACTCCTCATACTGTCAAGTCAAAACTTCCATTTCTACTAGCTCCAGTGTCTCTCATCTGTCCACTCCTCATACTGTCAAGTCAAAACAACTTCCATTTCTACTAGCTCCAGTGTCTCTCATCTGTCCACTCCTCATACTGTCAAGTCAAAACAACTTCCATTTCTACTAGCTCCAGTGTCTCTCATCTGTCCACTTCTCGTACTGTCAAGTCAAAACAACTTCCATTTCTACTAGCTCCAGTGTCTCTTATCTGTCCACTCCTCATACTGTCAAGTCAAACAACTTCCATTTCTACTAGCTCCAGTGTCTCTCATCTGTCCACTCCTCATACTGTCAAGTCAAACAACTTCCATTTCTACTAGCTCCAGTGTCTCTCATCTGTCCACTCCTCATACTGTCAAGTCAAACAACTTCCATTTCTACTAGCTCCAGTGTCTCTCATCTGTCCACTCCTCATACTGTCAAGTCAAAACAACTTCCATTTCTACTAGCTCCAGTGTCTCTTATCTGTCCACTCCTCATACTGTCAAGTCAAAACAACTTCCATTTCTACTAGCTCCAGTGTCTCTTATCTGTCCACTCCTCATACTGTCAAGTCAAAACTTCCATTTCTACTAGCTCCAGTGTCTCTCATCTGTCCACTCCTCATACTGTCAAGTCAAAACAACTTCCATTTCTACTAGCTCCAGTGTCTCTTATCTGTCCACTTCTCGTACTGTCAAGTCAAAACAACTTCCATTTCTACTAGCTCCAGTGTCTCTCATCTGTCCACTCCTCATACTGTCAAGTCAAAACAACTTCCATTTCTACTAGCTCCAGTGTCTCTTATCTGTCCACTCCTCATACTGTCAAGTCAAAACAACTTCCATTTCTACTAGCTCCAGTGTCTCTCATCTGTCCACTCCTCATACTGTCAAGTCAAACAACTTCCATTTCTACTAGCTCCAGTGTCTCTTATCTGTCCACTCCTCATACTGTCAAGTCAAAACAACTTCCATTTCTACTAGCTCCAGTGTCTCTCATCTGTCCACTCCTCATACTGTCAAGTCAAAACTTCCATTTCTACTAGCTCCAGTGTCTCTTATCTGTCCACTCCTCATACTGTCAAGTCAAAACTTCCATTTCTACTAGCTCCAGTGTCTCTTATCTGTCCACTTCTCGTACTGTCAAGTCAAAACAACTTCCATTTCTACTAGCTCCAGTGTCTCTTATCTGTCCACTCCTCATACTGTCAAGTCAAAACTTCCATTTCTACTAGCTCCAGTGTCTCTTATCTGTCCACTCCTCATACTGTCAAGTCAAAACTTCCATTTCTACTAGCTCCAGTGTCTCTTATCTGTCCACTCCTCATACTGTCAAGTCAAAACTTCCATTTCTACTAGCTCCAGTGTCTCTTATCTGTCCACTTCTCGTACTGTCAAGTCAAAACAACTTCCATTTCTACTAGCTCCAGTGTTTTTTGTCTGCCCACTTCTCGTACTGTCAAGTCAAAACAACTTCCATTAGTACCAACTCCAACATTGCCTTTCTGCTCTTCTTGCTGTCATTCCTGTATTGATTTCACTGTCTGCTTAATCTCACACTGTATTGATCTCGCTGTCTGCTTAATCCCATATGCTCCTTTTAGTGTTTCACTCCACAGACCATTCAAGTAAGGATCTTGGGGGAAACGCATTATGTAGTTCAAAATTTGGAACAAGTAGTTCAGTAAGAAAAGTGAAGAGTTGTGCCATTTTTGGGGGGACAGTATGAGTATTAATTATTATTAGAATGTTTTCACTTTCAGTTTAGATTTTGACAATCATCTGCAAGCACAGGAGCTTGGGATTGGATTTTGAAGAACACATTAAATGTGGATTTATGAAATTGTTTACCCTAACAAATTATTTACCTTCATAACCATAATCAACATGATCCTTATAGGCCTGGTCTGACATCCAAGTCATGTTTGCACCAAGACTGAGCAAAATTATGTCAAGATGAACACATTTACTTACCCATTTCCCAACAAGAGCCCGCCTTTCATCAAAGATCTGAAACATAAGAGTTCAATATTTTAAAGTATGAGCAATGTAAGCAAGCATGAGAAACCTATATGAAAAGGAAAAAGGAAAAACCCCCAAAAAACCAATGAGCTACAAACCAGTGGCAAAACAAAAGGAAAAAAAAAGAGAGGCAAAAGTCGAGGAGACTTGGGATTATCGGTGCGAGGCTATGGAGGAAATTTTATCTAGGGTCTGTGACGCAGTTTATGAGAAGTGAGAAGTCTCCATGGTTACAACTTTGGCATATTGTCATAAAGAACCCTTGATAAGATTGAGCAGTATTATCAGAGCACAATAGAGGGCTGTAAAAGTGCTTGACATTTTATTTCCCAAAGTGTTGACCTGTGGACTACATCAAAAGCCTAACAGAAATCAACAGTGGCTGCAAACACTTTTCCTTTTCTCCAAAAATGACGTTGGATGATATAATGAAGAAACAAATATATATCTACAGTGGTGTAATCTTTTCCAATTCCAGCCTGATTCTCCACAATCACATTCTTAGCCTCTACCCATGATCTATCTGTGAGTTTTGACATGAAGACTTAGCTGAGAGCACAAGTAAAATTCACTATCTCTCCAAATAGTGAAATGACAGCCATCTCCATCTCCACATGAAGAAGACAAAGCCAAAGGAACTCATAGTCAACTTTGGAAAACCCACAACCTACACCTCAGTGCATGTCAACAATGAGGAAGTCCAGCTAGTCAAGGAATTCCACTACCTTGGTCGCAGCGTCACCAATTACCTCACCTGGGACCCTTGTATTGTGCACTCAGCCCTTTCTGGACAACAGTCTCAAAGTGATCGTTCCACATTTCTATACTTGTTGGAGATACATCTTCCTTCTTGACTATTTTCCATGATGTGTGTAAACAAAAAGTGTTATGCAAAGTACCTCTCTCTCTCTCTCTCTCTCTCTCTCTCTCTCCCTCTCTCACACACACACACACACACACACACACAAACACACACACACACGCGCGCACGCACACACACACACACACGCACATTTCAACACAATTCTAAGTATGCCCTGACTCTATACATGCATTTGAATGGAATTCCCAGTTTAATGTGAGAAATGTGGAGATTTTTGTACATACCTTTATCGTTCATTTGTTGTTGATCAAGATTAAACAAGTCTAAGACAGCGCGACCACTTACTTTGTTATTCGTTTCTTCGTTGCTCAAGGGCGTCCACGTACTGTTCAAACGATTTTTTGCTATCATAGATTGGTTTGACTTTTTTGCGAACATGACTGGAGTATTTACAGCGACTGCAGGTTGAAATTTTCCTGATCAACGAGTAGCACGCAGCGAGTGGGGCTTCTGCGAACCGCGGAACTACGCCATCTTAAAACGAATCGCGTTGCTGGGGAATCTTTTTGAAAGTAAAAATTAAATTGTATCACATTATATATCATTAATTTATAATAGAAAAAGATTTGACACCGTAATTAAAATTTAATATATATATATAGTCAATGATCTCGCAATTTCTCGAAAGTGCGTTAATCACCAGTAGGGCACTGACCAACATGGAGGCATGTTAGTCAGACGATTTTCTTTACTGTTTGCCACTGGTTTTCAACACTTCTCTCTGGGATAACAACTTCTGGATTTCTTTGCTGCAAAGAACATTGGATTTATTCGTCAGAAAGCTTAATCTTTTTGGTAAGTCGTGCTTTGATACTTTTTCATTTTTATATTTTTCCCTGCAACTAGTGCAAGTGATACGGTTTCTTCCAAAATGACGATTGATGTGTTCAGTATTGAGAATGGAAGAATGTATTCATTGCTAAACTGTTGTTATTGTAGATTGAAGATGCCGTATTATGTTTCTGTAAATGGAGCTGTTGCGTTTGGCTGCACAAGCCTGAAATGAACTATGTAGAAACGAGCACCCTTCCCGATCGGTCAAATCTCGGTCATTGTCCGATTGTTATGGAGTAGCAGGACATCTGACATGGCCGACACGGCTCCATACTATATGACACCTTACCCCGTTGATGCACAATAGTCATAGCAAAATTCCTTTTCAGCACCACCCGGTTGTTGTAAGGATTGTTGTGATTAGATGTTGTGGCGAATTCGGTATTAGTTATTTCATCAGCTCAAACGGAAGTCACGTGCATGTTTGAAAACTATTAACTCATTGCTTACGCAGGGATAGCATTAGGAACTTTACCTGTGTACGCAGTGTTTTTGCAAGTTTTAAAAAAATCACACAAATTCCAAATTTAGATTAACTGTTTAATGGTTGGTACCACAAGAAAGATAATCATTTGCACTTTCTAGCTGAAGTGCTGGATAGTTACAATATGCAGTAAGAAAATTGGGGAAATTTGTTTTTTAACACCAGGTACATGCAATTTTGATTTTCTTTTTTTTTACACCTAATGTATTGTAATAATAGTCACGAGATAAATTTTGCACAACAGTTCTGAAATCAGTATTTCCACATCAAACTATATTGATAACTACAGGATAAAAAAATGCTTGAAAATGATTTTTTTTAGCAAGTCAGAGAGGGGAAATCAGAAAATATACACTTACTCACTGCAATCTGTCTCTGTTTGAATAGAAGAAAAGTCTCAAATGACCTGAGAGAAAGAAGGCGCCCTACTCAGCATAGTCCTCTTTTGTGTGGTACAGTTCATTGGAGGAGTAGAGAAGGTTTTCGGCATCCTCTGCATCCGAATCGATGTCTGTGTCTGCTGTAAAAACCGTTTCTATCTCTTCCTCTCTTTCTGACGTCGACGGCGATGAAGTCAATTCGTTTTCGCTTTCAGCCACGAAATCGATTCGTCTTCGCTGTCAGCCACCGCTTCATTCTCGTTGACTGGGACTATTTCCGCATCAGAATCATAAAGATCTTCAGAAGTCCAATATCCACCTAGATCTTCAATATCAGACCCTTCTTCCATCCACACTTCTAATACTTCGTCATTTTCATCACCGCTTGATCAACTTCGCCAACGCGACGCCATGTCGACAAGCGCAAAAACGTGACGTAGGGTGAGCGTAGCTTCTACTACATCTAGCTTTCTCACGGGGACTATACTAAAGAAAAGGTAACTCCAGCGAACACACACTGGACAGAGAATAAAGAGCTGTACGATTTACTTCCCTTGAAACAGACACGGAGATAGGAAAAATGCATTACGGCGACCGCAACACGTACTTGCGCTACGTAGCCAACGGGTGTTGGCGTTATCGCAACATGTCCTTGCGCTGCGTAAGCAATGGGTTAATAAACTCCTCCACGTGCACTTTGAATGTTCACAAAATGGCAGATTTCGGGTCTTTATGACAAACCATACTTTCATTCCAAGTCTGTCGCCATCTTTCTGCTTGTGCGAACACCTGGTAAGTCTTTTGCACCTGCAGAGGTTTCGAGCGTGAATATAATGGTTGGATATAATTATTTATGTCAGCTTGATGGAATAGATACTAGTATGTGATCATCCACTGAAAGAAACTTTGGTTTATGCTTAATCTGGCCTCTTCTGAAAAGATTTTAAAAAACACATACCAACCGTATTCTTTATAGCCATGTTGCCTATCAAGCATATGGGGAATGTAAAGCCTTCACTTGATCAATATCTTTGGAAAACAGAATGTGAGAGGGAAATGGGACAAGGAGCAGCTGAGGCTTAGCTGATAGCAAAGTTATGACTGAGAGTGAGAGTGAGAGACTGCATTTTGTTTCATCTTTCACTCAATTTCTCTGTTGCAGAACAATTATTATTGCCCAGACTCCAGTTGTGTGCTGGACTTCTACAATCCACAGTCCCAGATGTTGAAAACCAACCCTGCAATGAACTCCACTGCTGTTGTTCCTGACCCCTCCTCCATGCACATGCCTCCTGGTATGTTTGTGTGTGTGTGTGTGTGCATGCATGCATATGCGTGCCTCTGTATGTGTGTGTGTGCATGTGCTCTTGTGTGCATGCATGTGCTCTTGTGTGCATGCATGCGTGCTCACCTGTAGGCATGGGTAAGATTTTTCCATAGTGCCTAAGTGTAGCAGGTCTGCAGCTCTCCTGTGTAGAACTGAAATGGTAAGGGGAAAATTTGCAGTCTCCTTTGTAGAACAGATGTGATAAGGGGAAAATTAGTAGTCTCCTTTATAGAACAGATGTGATAAGGGGAAAATTAGTAGTCTCCTTTGCAGAACTGAAGAAACATTAGCAGTCTCCTGTGTAGAACTGAAGTGGTAAGGGAAAATTAGCTCTCTCTGTTATAGAACAGAAGTGGTAAGGAGAAAATTAGCTGTCTCCTATTTAGAACAAGTGGTAAGACTAAGAGGAAAATTATTGCTGCAGTTCTGGAACAGAAAGGAATTTTACTCAGTTGTTAAATAAGAAATTCTATTTCTATGCTAATGCCAAAACTGTGGCAGGATTTTCTATTAGGCCAAAAAAAATAAATGGTGTGGTTACGGTAATCCGACCTACCCTATTCTGGGGCGCCGACCCTACATCTTTTTATTGAAAATGTTGAAGTTTTTTTAAAATATCAAAGTTGTGAAAATGGCGTGCCGCGAACGTTTGGTGGCGACTGTTACCTCAAAATGTGACCATCAAGACGGCAATAAGCAGATTTCCGCATATCCAGAGACGGCATCGATGACGGAAGTTTTTCTTAACATTCATCCCGAATTGAACATGAAAAAATATGGGGTGGTCGCTCGTTGCTACGGTGATGCAGAGCTGCCAACCCACCATCATGCCAAAGAGTAGCAACTAGCATCCAGAGCTTTTTGGAGTAGCATTTAAGAAATAGGCGTAGCACACACGCACAAGAAAGAAAATGGCGATGTTTGCGCGGGGGGGGGGGGGGGGGGGGGCTTGTTGCTGAGCTGCCGATGTGAAGCGGGGGGGGGGGGGGGTTCTACGTGATGGTCAAAAGTTCAGTTCAACGCTCAGCGCTGAACCGCCAGCATAAAGCAGGGGGGGGGGGGGGGGGTGTGTGTGTGTATTTCTTCGTGACGGTCAAAAGTTCAGTTCCAGGCTTTGAAAAATCGTAGTTTTTCCCTGACGATCGTAGCATCGTAGCAAGCACGGCGAAATCGTAGCATGCTACGCCTAAATTGTAGCACTTGGCAGCTCTGGTGATGTGACCACATGCAAAGCAGATGGGGATGGGTTTGAGTTGGCTTGGGGTTTGACTGTTGGAGAGGTCGGGGACACGTTTGAACTGAAGGCGATACATTTCAAATGTGAAGTTTTGCAAGCCGAGAGTGAGGAAGAAGAAGAGGATGATCAACATGCAGCACAAGTTCCTGATGCATTTCAATTACATCTGGTTCACGTTAGGGGCACCGATGGTTGGTCACCTGATACTGACACTAGAAGGACAGACAATCTCATATCAGCCATATCTTCACTGGTAAGTCAATGCTTTTCTTTACCTAATTCCAAGAGAAGTTAAGTCAAAATTATTCAAAAGGAATATCCGCTGTCTGTTCGCACACTTATTTCCAAGTCGAGTAGGTTTAATTTGGTTTCCACGAGAAATAAAAAGTTATTAAAAAAAAAGTTATTGCCGACCTACCTACCCTATTTTTTTTTGGCTATGTTACCTTAACCACACCTTCTTTTTTTTTTGCCTTACTTGGCTGTTGAGGCTGAACTATTGTGAACTATTCCTGTCATGAACTGTAGGAGTTTCCAGCTTGAGTGGTCCTGAATGAAACAGGTACATGTAGAGGGCCAGAGCCACTGCCAAATGGAAAAATTCAGCCCAGTATTTGTTGCTCCAGCACTTCTAGAATTTTCGGGTGATTTGTAATTTCTCTAGTCTAGCCCCTGTGGTAGTGTCATTTATTTGTCGGATCAAATCAGGGTGTGCATCCTCTGAACAATTTAAGACCTGTTTACCCTATGCTTTGGGTGTAGAAAACTACGCAAATGACTCCAGGGCTACACTCCTACACCTAACCAAGCTAAACCACTTTTCAGTCTGTCACGGCTACACTTATTAATAGACAAGTTTATTTTCGTTTTTTGTTCCATATTTTTGAAGCACACCGATTCCGGTTTTTTCAATTACCTCTCTTTAAATGCGTGTACCGTTGGCAGCACGCAAGCTAGAGTTGCCATAACCCTTATTGGCTAAGTTACTGGCTTACAGTTAGTATGTAAAGGTCTCACATTGCTTTGAACATAAAGATTTCCCAATCATGGGAAGAAACACACGAAAAGAAAAGATGGCGTGACAAGAGGCGACATGAAAGGAGGAAGAAGTCATAGCATCTGAAGTTTCTCAAACTGTATCTGCTGTGTCTAAAACAATAAAAGAAAGAGGGCATGGCAAACGTACTGTGCATCATACCAAGAGTGGTATCCTTGCCTTATCAGGCCAGAGATTTTTCCGTTAATTAACGGAAATCCGTTAATTCTGAAGCTCCAGGGCCAGGGGCTATTCTCGTGATTCGCACAGATCCGTTGAGAAAATTTGGGGGGTGGGGGTGTGTGTGTGAGGTTTTGTATATATATAAGGCTATAATATAGTATAAGCGTAGCATCTGTAAGCCGACGTTCCCTTCGGCGTGACGTCATGTGTGCCCGGAAGTTGGTAGAGGTCACTCGCTTATCTATTTTTAGATCGCGCCGTTTGCTGCTTGCCTGCAAACGCTGATGTAGTTCTCAAACGGTTTTAAAATGAGAAAAGATTGATGACAATGATTAGCGCGTACAGGTGAACACAGTGAAAGATAGCGCGCTATACCTGGCATTTACCGGAAATGTAGGTCTCAAATGATTTGAAAATGAGAGACACTTTGAGGATGACCGTGTTTGGGAATATAGTTCGTCTGCTCGACGCGATCGCCATCTTGATCTTTCTCGACGCCTGCTTCAACCGATAAAAATGCTTCGGAAGCTGAAACCGAGCGAGATAGCGAGAGCAAGAGAAATAGACAAAGAAGGAAATGTAAAAAACTGTTGGAGTTTCAAATGGATGGACGAAGAAGTTACCCTTTCTGGTGATGTTGAGGTGAAAGTTGGCGACATGATCGCCAAAGTGAACTAAGCTGGGAAAGCAGTTTGCAGTTTGTGCAATGATGAAGTGATAAACTACGCCAACAATGGTAAAAAAAGCTTTGTACAACACCTGACATCCAAAAGTCACGTTGTGAAGGTGGCTGCACAACGATCTACACAACGATATGAGCTTATCACAATACAAAACATAACAGTGCGATAAATAAAATATACATACTACCTGTTTTTTTATTTATGTATAATTTATTAATTAATTTTTTTAAGTAAAGGTACATTTTATGATGGTAAGGAAACTTAACAGCCTCAAAAACAAACCATGAATTTCAACAATATTAATCTGGTGTTTGCTCATCAAAAATGTTGTTCTGGACTTGCCACAGCTGTCAGAAGAGTGACTTTTTAAAAGTCAAAATTGTGAAAACTCCTCAGACTCCTGCTAATTTTTTCAGTTAATTTCACAATTTCAGGATCTCATGCCTGCTTATTGCTTCCCCGTAAGGTCCAACATTTGCTCACTGCACTATCTGCAAAACTTCCGGATTGTGTGATTGCAAGAAGCATTGCTAAAGTGGATCTCACAAATAGTTTGAGAATTCTGTGGGGAAGTTTGTGCCATTATCACATGTATTCCAGAGGGCATCAACCTAATAGACTGCATTTTCGCTGGAGTAGGATGTGACTAAGGCAGAGGCGATTCTCTGTTGCATCATTGTTGACAACAATGTGCCACTGGCTTCCACTGACAAATTCAGCAGGATGCTAAAGGCATAATGTATTTTAAAGCTACTCAATTTAAGATGAATATTACACACAAACACACAAATGCACGCACATATTTACTTATTATAACTGCATTGTATTAGTGGTGTTGATGAAATTGTAGACTACACTTTTGACAACCTTGACTACACTTTTCAGCTGTCCGCGCTACACTTTGCACTAGCATGAGGCATACAGGTCTGCAATTTACATGTATGGGCTTTAGCTTTTTTTATTTATTTCTTTTTTTTTTTTTTTTTTTTTTTTTTTTTTAATAGCAATTTTCTTCCACTTACTATGTAGTTACAGGACTATTACTTATGGTTTTTATTTTATTAAAACCCTAGAGAGCACTTGGAGAGCACAAACCTCCGCCAAGGAAGCCCCAACAAAATGCAGCACAATACAGGCAGTGTGTCCAGCTTGCCAGGCCTTACAGGACATGATGGTTTGAGTGTTGCTAGTGGTTGATAGAGATATGCCTGTGGTGCGGCCTGTATAGCTTTTAACGTTCGGCTCAACTCGTGGACCTTAGTTTATAATGCTTTACAGCGGTTGAATAGATGGCTGGTCATCCATGGCCTGTATAATTCATACAGCATGTTCTGCTAGCCAGATCTGATGTTAGGAAGTCCAGTTCATTTTAACCCTTGCTAGTGGTCTTTGGCAGTCTCGGAGTATAGAATGCAATATGCTGGCTTGTGGCACACAGTGGGCTATGGCCTTGGGATAATATGTGTTTTGGGTACAAATTCCAAAACTAGGTAATAGATGACAAATAACCTCCAAAAATTAATGGCTTGTTTTTTGGGTTAAACCCTTAACTTGCACCAAATAATATCAGAATCTGCTTTTAACTTTTTGAGTTATTTTGTCAAATAATGAACAAATGAACTAACCAACTGAAAATGCAACTGCCTTGCTGGAGGTCATGATACCATTAGACAAGACAGAATCTAATGAGATGTGGACAGTGCCATTGTAAATCTTTTTTTTGGGTGGGGGGGAAAAGTACATAAGGATGTGAGATATGGTCACACTGCCTTGCCATAGAGTAATTTAGCAGAATCAAGAACTTTTTCCTTTCATTTGAAATTAGTTCACCTAGTACTCCTCTATCTCAAACCACCACCACCCCTATCCACCCCCACCCCCACCCCACCCCATCCCCTATCTTGTCATTACAAAGTTGTGTACTTAATTTTTACTTTCATGGGGGAGGTTAGAAATCATAAACCTCCATGATAGTAATTACCACCTCACATTTTAGCTTTTTCTGATCATATTGGCACTCAGCTGCTCTGTGATATGTACTATTACTATTAAAAAGGCACATTTTAGCTTGAATATTTTTTCAGAGATTTGTTTGATCATTATGATGAAGATGCAGGAAGAATTGTTGTGCACTTGGCCCATGAAGAATCATACTCCAAGTGAGATGGCAGCATACCGTTTTGTGTGTGGGAACACATCTGAATATATAGGAGCATCCAAGGGAAATGGCTGAAGTAGCTGGAACAGTTTTCAAGAAAACACGCAGCTAAGTTGCCTAGAGCTATGCAACGTGTGTATTTCCATAACTAATGCTAAAATAAAATATTAATCATATGTGCTATATATATTATTTATATGAAATTATGAAAATAAGGAAATTAATTTGTGGTTAAAAATGTTACTTTTGTCATTTTTTAGACTTTAGATATGATATTCCTTGGACATCATATCTTCACATCCGAAGTGATCAAAGTTTGCCAGGAAGTAAGTTTAGCAGAAACTGACCTGTGGAGCAGAAAATAACATGTGGTTGAAAGCGTGGTAGAAACTTAAATGTGGTTGTGAAACAGTAACTGACTGACCAGTGGTTGATAGGGTTGCTGTGACTGATTTGTGGATGATTGTGTAACTACTGATTTGTGGATGATAGAGTAACAGTGATTGATGTATCCATTGATGATAGTCTAACAGTGATTGAATCATTGATGTATGGATGGTAGTCTAACAGTGATTGATGTATAGATGATAGTATGGATGATAGTGTAACAGTGATTGATGTATGGATGATAGTGTAACAGTGATCGATGTATGGCTGTTAGTGTAAGAGTGATCGATGTATGGATGATAGTGTAAAAGTGATTAATGTATGGATGATAGAGTAGCTGTGACTGATTTGTGGATGATAGTCTAACAGTGATTGATGTATGGACGATAGTAACAGTGATTAATGTATGGATGATAGTGTAACAGTGATTAATGTATGGACAATATTGTAACAGTGATTGATGTATGGATGATAGTGTAACAATGATTGATGTATGGACGATAGTGTAAAGTGATTAATGTATAGTGTAGCTGTGACTGATTTGTGGATGATTGCGTAACAGGGATTGATGTATGGATGGATGATAGTGTAACAGTAACTGGTTTGTGGATGATAGTATAACAGTGATTGATGTATGGATGATAGTGTAACAGTGATTGATGTATGGATGATAGTGTAACAGTGACTGATTGTGGATGCTAGTATAGCAGTGACTGATTAGTGATAGTTTAACAGTGACTGATTGTGGATGCTAGTATAGCAGTGTCTGATTTGTGATAGTTTAACAGTGACTGATTGTGGATGCTAGTATAGCAGTGACTGATTAGTGATAGTTTAACAGTGACTGATTGTGGATGCTAGTATAGCAGTGTCTGATTTGTGATAGTTTAACAGTGACTGATTGTGGATGCTAGTATAGCAGTGACTGATTTGTGATAGTTTAACAGTGACTGATTGTGGATGCTAGTATAGCAGTGACTGATTAGTGATAGTTTAACAGTGACTGATTGTGGATGCTAGTATAGCAGTGACTGATTTGTGATAGTTTAACAGTGACTGATTGTGGATGCTAGTATAGCAGTGACTGATTAGTGATAGTTTAACAGTGACTGATTGTGGATGCTAGTATAGCAGTGACTGATTTGTGATAGTTTAACAGTGACTGATTGTGGATGCTAGTATAGCAGTGACTGATTAGTGATAGTTTAACAGTGACTGATTGTGGATGCTAGTATAGCAGTGACTGATTTGTGATAGTTTAACAGTGACTGATTGTGGATACTAGTATATCAGTGGCTGATTTGTGATTGATAGTGTAGAAGTGACTGGCTGGGTGGATGATAGTGTAGCAGAAACTTACCTATGGTTGATCCTCTTTTTCAGCAGGTGCAATGGGGATGTATGACCCTGTTCACTCTGGACCCATGCCTTTTTCTGCAGGGGTGCGGGGAATACCTGAGCCAATAATGTACCCTGGGGCCCACCTGCCGCCGTTTGCCATCCCCCCTGGACACCCCGCCCCCCTAGGCGTGCACAACGGAAGCATGCATCCCCAGTACCCCATGGCAGCACCCCCACATGCAGGAGGGGGAGTGCCTGGGGGGCCGGGGCTGGAGCAGAGTGCCCTGACTCAGGTGTCCCGCTCAGGGACACCCCAGTCTCAGATTCCCCGCTCTCAGACCCCCCAGGCCCCCCGGTCACAGACCCCCCTTTCAGGAGACTCTGCAGCTGCCTCCTCCCCTGGCCCTCACCCACAGGTGATGTCATCACAGACCTCCCAGTCACAGCAGGCGGTGATCCTGGGAGACCTGGAGGAGGACTCCCTGCAGCAACAGCAGCTAGCCCTGGCAAACACAAAAGAGAAAACCCCTATGTGTCTCATCAATGAACTTGCCCGTTACAACAAGGTGAGTGGATGTATCCCTATGTGTCCTACCAACATGACGAGGTAAATGTGTGTCCCTATGTAGGTACCAGCAGGTCAAAATTTGAAGTGATTTGAAATGTAATGAAACACAAAAATTACTAAAGTTAGGTAGCAGCAGTCAAAATTTTAATTTTAAGTGAGAGTGTATGTTTTGTGATATTTTTAAAGAAGAATACAATACAAGCAAAACACAAAAAAGTAAGTGGATATCTTTATTAGTTCATGAGATATTGATATTTTAGTATACATGCTTTTGCGACTCCGGTCATCACATTTCATACAATATGTACAGGAGCAGTCTGGAACTTTCAGAAATGCCTAACAGGTTTGTGTAGAGCAAGTCTATTTTTTTTCAGCCAGTCTAGTTTCATATTTTGGGAGAAAAAGAGCCTAAAAAATGACAAAAACACTAATTTGTTAAGCGGAACAACTGAAAAAGAACATTTTTTTTGTCACTTTAATGCCAATAATTCAGAAACTATTGAAGATACAACCACCAATTTTGGTGTGTAGACAGATTACAATGTAAGCTTTGTGGACAGTGAAATTTAGTGCAATGTTTGAAAAAATCACACACAAGTATGTACAAATTCTCCATGATCTCCAGCGAAAACGGCACAAATTGAGGAGGAACCACATTTCAGATTGAAATATTTCAGAAACTATTGGAAATACAGCTATGATTTTTGGTGTGTAGATTAGTTATACTGTTATCTTCACACATATGTGTTACATCAAGGAAGATATTTACGAATACTGTTCACAGTTCTATGTACTAAACAAAATTCTTGCAGAGTGCACAGTGGGACAAGTTGCGATTGTCAAATTCATATCCCTACTTCAAAGTCATTCAAAGACTCAAACAAAATTGTCAATCCAGTAGCTGTGAAAGCAGACTTCATTTGCTGGAAGTGGGCATCATCTGTAACAAACAAAATATGCTCATATCAATTATCAATTATTTACTGATTTATGACTGAAACGACATAGGGCTGTTTACTTTTACTTTCACAGTACTTTCAGTCAGTCTTTTATTTGACTCAAATTAGTATGATGGACCATAAAACTTGGATAAACTGAGAATAAAACAAGGATGAATCATTGAATGAGTGGATGGTGTTGGGTACACGAGGCCTAGCCTTGCAGTCGCACATTGAATGAGTGGATGGTGTTGGGTACACGAGGCCTAGCCTTGCAGTCGCACATTGAATGAGTGGATGGTGTTGGGTACACGAGGCCTAGCCTTGCAGTTGCACATTGAATGAGTGGATGGTGTTGGGTACACGAGGCCTAGCCTTGCAGTCGCACATTGAATGAGTGGATGGTGTTGGGTACACGAGGCCTAGCCTTGCAGTCGCACATTGAATGAGTGGATGGTGTTGGGTACACGAGGCCTAGCCTTGCAGTCGCACATTGAATGAATGGATGGTGTTCGGTACACGAGGCCTAGCCTTGCAGTTGCACATTGAATGAATGGATGGTGTTGGGTACACCAGGCCTAGCCTTGCAGTTGCACATTGAATGAGTGGATGGTGTTGGGTACACGAGGCCTAGCCTTGCAGTCGCACATTGAATGAGTGGATGGTGTTGGGTACACGAGGCCTAGCCTTGCAGTCGCACATTGAATGAGTGGATGGTGTTGGGTACACGAGGCCTAGCCTTGCAGTCGCACATTGAATGAATGGATGGTGTTGGGTACACGAGGCCTAGCCTTGCAGTCGCACATTGAATGAGTGGATGGTGTTGGGTACACGAGGCCTAGCCTTGCAGTCGCACATTGAATGAATGGATGGTGTTGGGTACACGAGGCCTAGCCTTGCAGTCGCACATTGAATGAGTGGATGGTGTTCGGTACACGAGGCCTAGCCTTGCAGTCGCACATTGAATGAGTGGATGGTGTTCGGTACACGAGGCCTAGCCTTGCAGTCGCACATTGAATGAATGGATGGTGTTGGGTACACGAGGCCTAGCCTTGCAGTCGCACATTGAATGAGTGGATGGTGTTGGGTACACGAGGCCTAGCCTTGCAGTCGCACATTGAATGAATGGATGGTGTTGGGTACACGAGGCCTAGCCTTGCAGTCGCACATTGAATGAGTGGATGGTGTTCGGTACACGAGGCCTAGCCTTGCAGTCGCACATTGAATGAATGGATGGTGTTGGGTACACGAGGCCTAGCCTTGCAGTCGCACATTGAATGAATGGATGGTGTTGGGTACACGAGGCCTAGCCTTGCAGTCGCACATTGAATGAGTGGATGGTGTTGGGTACACGAGGCCTAGCCTTGCAGTCGCACATTGAATGAGTGGATGGTGTTGGGTACACGAGGCCTAGCCTTGCAGTCGCACATTGAATGAGTGGATGGTGTTGGGTACACGAGGCCTAGCCTTGCAGTCGCACATTGAATGAGTGGATGGTGTTGGGTACACGAGGCCTAGCCTTGCAGTCGCACATTGAATGAGTGGATGGTGTTGGGTACACGAGGCCTAGCCTTGCAGTCGCACATTGAATGAGTGGATGGTGTTGGGTACACGAGGCCTAGCCTTGCAGTCGCACATTGAATGAGTGGATGGTGTTGGGTACACGAGGCCTAGCCTTGCAGTCGCACATTGAATGATAGGATGGTGTTGGGTACACGAGGCCTAGCCTTGCAGTCGCACATTGAATGAGTGGATGGTGTTGGGTACACGAGGCCTAGCCTTGCAGTCGCACATTGAATGAGTGGATGGTGTTGGGTACACGAGGCCTAGCCTTGCAGTCGCACATTGAATGAGTGGATGGTGTTGGGTACACGAGGCCTAGCCTTGCAGTCGCACATTGAATGAATGGATGGTGTTGGGTACACGAGGCCTAGCCTTGCAGTTGCACATTGAATGAGTGGATGGTGTTGGGTACACGAGGCCTAGCCTTGCAGTCGCACATTGAATGAGTGGATGGTGTTGGGTACACGAGGCCTAGCCTTGCAGTCGCACATTGAATGAATGGATGGTGTTGGGTACACGAGGCCTAGCCTTGCAGTCGCACATTGAATGAGTGGATGGTGTTGGGTACACGAGGCCTAGCCTTGCAGTCGCACATTGAATGAGTGGATGGTGTTGGGTACACCAGGCCTAGCCTTGCAGTCGCACTTCCAGTTTCAGCAAAGGGGCATTAATCCTTAAGAAAACAACAGCAGACTGCAGAGAATTAAAAACTATCGAAGTAGTGATTGAAGATTAGTTTGAAATAAACATATCACATGTACGGCGAAAGGTAAAAATTAACTTTGGTCGTTTATTGACCACCCCATTTCACAACTCGTGAAATGTTGATCAACAACGATGTCATTGCAAGCGAGGTGCGGCTAGGCACCTATATTTATCCATGAACGTCCGTCGCAATCCATGAGAAAACACGTTAATATCAGTCATAGAATGATTCAGAAATGACTCAAACTTGATATTAGCATAGCAGCAGCAACTGATTCCTAAAGAAAAAAATTAAATCGGCGCGCAAGTGGACAGAGCATTGAAACGAAATCGTCCGCTAATGTGATCAACACGTGGGTCTGAAACAAGCGATATATTTTCACAGTTACAAATGAATTCAGCAAAAAATACTGCCAAAAGTGATTACCTAAGGATCTTTTCTACGTATAAATATGATTACTTACCCAATATGGCTCTGATTTTCATCACAAAAGATGTAGATTCCTCTTCGCCGCTAGCGACAGAAAGCACTGCGTTCGCCATGATAGCCGGTCGAAGCGGGTCTGCCGAAGTGTCTTACAAAGCTCTGTTCTCATTGGCTGTGCTCTTCGCGCATGACTACAACGATAGTATGTGTTATACGGTTGGAATCACAGAAGAATGAACTTTCAGGCGCATCCTTTATGTGGTCAATCGGTGCAGTGGTTCAAAAGTTACACGGGTTTAAAGATGACCACTATAAAAGAAACTATTTAATTAAAAAAAACTAAATAACGCATGAAAAAAATACATATACCAGTGTAAACTACGGACTATATTCCGCTAATGTATATCAACTCCGTTGACAAAGATGAAATAGTGCGTGTTTACTTCTCCGAAGTCGAGTGGTGATTTCGGCCAAGTTGACTAAAGCAAAATGGATGCCGACGCTGGGCAACACGGCTTGAAAAGTGACAACTTTCAAATGACTCAGAATTGCTCAAATCAAACAGATCTGACAATAACAAGGATGCTAACAGACAGAAGGCTTGTTTATCTTTCTGTTTCAATGTGTTTTATTCTTGTTCTTGACATTTAAGAGATTCATTTTAGCCGATTAAAGCTAAGTAAAGGATGACCTGAGGCAGCTTTCCCACCCATTTTGCGAGGCTGCGCTGCTACCTACTAAAGTAGCAAGTAATACAAGCACACCCAAAACATTTTTTTTGTCTCTATCACAACTAGAACCAGAGTTATGAACTATCAAATACGTTCTTAACCCTTAGAGCGGTGCTAAAACGATCACGTTATGGGCTGCCAGTGGTGCTAAAACACGAGCAATTTGAGCAACATGCACACCTTTCATTAACTTTGAGATTGCTGATGAACCGTTACAGATAGACACATAAAGTAAAAACACAAAATGCTTGAAATAAAATGAACAATATGTTGGTGTACAGTTTATAGTCTTTATTCAGAACCTGATTTTTGGGTCAAATTTTAAATTGTAAATATTTGTGTGTGTTTTTCACTCCTCGAGAAATAAAACAGGTAAATCACTATGCAATAGTGGCTAAATACCCTATAAACCCTACTGGATGTTGCTTTGTCATCTGTGCATACTAATGTATCATTTCCTTTGACCAAAAATGCACTCTTTAAATTATAATGCAAATTCGATGAGCCAGGTATCAGAGAGGCAAATGAAGTAATTCTGATTACCTACACTCTCTTCCATCTTATGCAGTATTCCTCAAATTATTGCAAATGTAGAAACTGAATAGCATCAATATGTGGATAATTCAACATGAAAACAGTCTGCAGTAAAGTTTGTCTCCTACATTCATTATTTGATCATTTGTCTGTAATAAAACTGAAAAATTCTAC
>JAWQFJ010001795.1:134588-187805 GCA_034096865.1 Theodoxus fluviatilis | reverse complement strand
GGGCAACACGGCTTGAAAAGTGACAACTTTCAAATGACTCAGAATTGCTCAAATCAAACAGATCTGACAATAACAAGGATGCTAACAGACAGAAGGCTTGTTTATCTTTCTGTTTCAATGTGTTTTATTCTTGTTCTTGACATTTAAGAGATTCATTTTAGCCGATTAAAGCTAAGTAAAGGATGACCTGAGGCAGCTTTCCCACCCATTTTGCGAGGCTGCGCTGCTACCTACTAAAGTAGCAAGTAATACAAGCACACCCAAAACATTTTTTTTGTCTCTATCACAACTAGAACCAGAGTTATGAACTATCAAATACGTTCTTAACCCTTAGAGCGGTGCTAAAACGATCACGTTATGGGCTGCCAGTGGTGCTAAAACACGAGCAATTTGAGCAACATGCACACCTTTCATTAACTTTGAGATTGCTGATGAACCGTTACAGATAGACACATAAAGTAAAAACACAAAATGCTTGAAATAAAATGAACAATATGTTGGTGTACAGTTTATAGTCTTTATTCAGAACCTGATTTTTGGGTCAAATTTTAAATTGTAAATATTTGTGTGTGTTTTTCACTCCTCGAGAAATAAAACAGGTAAATCACTATGCAATAGTGGCTAAATACCCTATAAACCCTACTGGATGTTGCTTTGTCATCTGTGCATACTAATGTATCATTTCCTTTGACCAAAAATGCACTCTTTAAATTATAATGCAAATTCGATGAGCCAGGTATCAGAGAGGCAAATGAAGTAATTCTGATTACCTACACTCTCTTCCATCTTATGCAGTATTCCTCAAATTATTGCAAATGTAGAAACTGAATAGCATCAATATGTGGATAATTCAACATGAAAACAGTCTGCAGTAAAGTTTGTCTCCTACATTCATTATTTGATCATTTGTCTGTAATAAAACTGAAAAATTCTACAGATTTTTGTCATTATGAGACACAAGAAGGCATTACACACTACACAAACATTTTCAAAAACTTACCTCAAACCAGCAATACTACAAGAGCATCAAGAAAATTGCTATGAATACCCTTTCATGTAAAAAAACAAACAAAAACACTGGTTAAGGTAGGAGGCACATTCACACATACCAGTGTGCCTGATTGCGGCAAGCAGTCTCATCCAAACCAGTAATCCAGTAATCCAGTTGCAGGAAACTTGGAAGTACACCCAGTAATCCAATTGCATGAAACTTGAGAGTACATGCAGTAATCCAGTTGCAATGAAATATAAAGTACAACACAGTTATCCAGTTGCATGAAACTTGAAAGTACACATGTCCACATAGATCTGCTATCTGGAAGAGTTATCTACAGGTGAGTCGGTGATCAGCTGAGGTGGATGGCTCATCAGGTCGCAGAGCACGTTTGTAGTGGGCATTCTTGTGATAAATCTCAAAACAGTTTGGCACACAGAGAGGAACTTGGCAGATGTCACACATGTAGGAAGTCTGCTTCCTTTTGAACCCTGTGCGATGAGACTTCTTTGCATTGCAAGCAACACAATCACGCAGGGGCCTCTCCCGCTTCGCACCTTCCTTTGCAGGAATGTACACAGGTGTGTGTGTGAGGCTTGCATGCGGCTGGGAGGGTTTGCCATTCTCTTGCCTTTGGGTGCAGGTCGAGGGGCCCTGGTGGCTTGTCTGATGAGACTACGGACAAGCTCTTTCCTGAAGTCAATGTGTGACATGGAAGCAGTTGCATATTTTCTGTGCAGGATGTAGGCATTGCACATTGCGAGCGTCAGGAGATGCAGGAAAAGTTTCTTCCACCATTTGACTGTTTTCCTCAGGACAGTGTAGTTTTTGTTCATTTGATCTGCCAGATCAACCCCCCCCATCTTCTGAATGTAGTCAACAATGCAGGTGGGCTTCACAACAAGCTGGCCTTGGGCATCATGCTTATCCAGTATGACCTCATCTGCACAGTGAATTGTAGTCTGCATGTTCACATCTCGTTTGTCATGATGCTTCAGGGCAAGGAGGTTTCCTTTCTGTCTGAAAACAGTCTGTCCTTGGTGCAGCTTGATTGCCTTCTTCTGAAGAGCCTCTGGCATGCCTTTTCTGCCTACACGAACAGTTCCACATGCATATATGTTGAGAGTGTCCAGCTCCTCAAACAATTCAGGACTGCTGTAGTAGTTGTCCATGTAGACATGATGTCCCTTGGACAGCAGGCCACAGAAAGCAAGCAATCCCGTTACGATCTTGGTGGTCTGCGTCCTGTCCTCTCCAACCCCCACTGCCTCGGCGAAGGTGGTGCAAGGTGAAGAGCCCTGATAAACTTCAAAGCCAACAACGTAGCCCGAGTCTGCCTCACAGACTTTGTAGAGCTTCACGCCGAACTTGGTAGGCTTGGCAGGGTTGTACACTCGAAACCTCAAGTGTCCCTTCCAGGGGCACATCCCCTCGTCAAAACGCAGATCTTGGCGGGGCGAGTACACATCCATGAACCGCATTCGGAGGTGAGTGACAAATGGCCGTATTTTGAACAATGGATCAGTCTTGTCATCGAGTGCGTTGTCTGCCAAGTGCAGGTTGCTCAGTATTCCTTCGAAACGTGTGAGCGACATTGTCTGACCAAAAAACGGAGTAGCATCAACCTCATCTGTGCTCCAATATGCTGGGATGGACGATTTCACGACGATGCCCGTGAGGATCACGAGAGCAAGGAATGTTTTCATTTCGTCACAGTTGACAGGCGACCAGCGTAACAATCGCGAATGAGGAGACGGCTCGGTGCTTTCCAGTTTCCTCTCAGCATACAGGTTTGTTTGCTCCACAAGCAATTCAAAAACTGTATCATCCAGGAATAGGTTCAAAAAGTCAATTGGCTCAGCGTCAGAGTCAATCTCCGCGAGGAGTTTCGACTCACCCGTGAACGGCGCAATTAGCGGCTCATCAGCTGTTCGCATCCACCCTTCACTATCATCTTCTCCTACATCTTGATCACTCGCAGCTTGAGAGATCGGCATTCTTGAGCTAATTACAGCTTGCCTGATTACTTCATGTAAAGTTTCCTCTTCATCTTCATCTTCGGAAACTGGAGGATTAAAATCTTCAAACAGATTTCGCGATTGCGACATGTTGCCTCGAGCGTCCACTTCGATTCTACAGGATGTAGCCCATAATTTCTACTATAACGCACATAAAATCACCCTGATTGTTGATTGGCCAAGCTGTAGACTGTAGAGAAACCTCTTCTGCATGAACTAGCATCAGTAAATGTAGAGTTATATGATAGGCTTGTACTTGGAGAGAGCCAGAATGCACGTGGTGTCAGAAACGACATATGCCGCGCTTACCAGTGGCGGACCACAAAGGCGAGCGCGGCAAATGCCGCGCTAACCAGGATAAGGGTTAATTCAGCTGTTTTCGGGTCTTTTTTTAATCGAATCTGACGAAGTACTCATTTCAGCAAGCAGTAAAATGCAGCCCAAACATCAGAATTACTTCACCTATATAGAATCTATTGTTTGTAACACAAACATCACCCTTATTTTTTTCCAGGCAACCACAGTCAGTACTTACTTCAGCAAGATGGTGTAAACTTGATGTTTTGTTCAATATTTTAGACGGCAAAAACAGGGTTTATGAGCATCAACTTCAAACAGCTGTAGAATGAGCAATTATTGTCTGATCTTCAAAATTTAAAGTGTTCTGTGTTTGTCTTTTCAATCTCTTCAGAATGACATGCCACATTACACCATTGCAAGAACACTGGAAAAAAGCATATCACGCTGCAATTCCAAAGTACCACATTAGACCATTGCAAGAACACTGGAAAAAAAGCATATCACACAGTGCAATTCC
This sequence comes from Theodoxus fluviatilis, assembly GCA_034096865.1. Classification (NCBI taxonomy): domain Eukaryota; kingdom Metazoa; phylum Mollusca; class Gastropoda; order Cycloneritida; family Neritidae; genus Theodoxus; species Theodoxus fluviatilis. The sequence continues at coordinate 183,976 of JAWQFJ010001795.1, read as the reverse complement.
AAAGTACCACATTAAACCATTGCAAGAACACTGGAAAAAAAGCATATCACGCTGCAATTCCAAAGTACCAAAATACTATCCACACACAGCCTGAGCTCTATATGTTCCACTGGACTCAAGGTGTCTGTATTCTAAGACTGACAAAACACTGTGAGATCCCTGACGATGAAACATCAGCAGAAAGTATAGCACCTGAAGGCTGTGTTCTATGGTAGAGGAGCACGGCTCAACCGTCTCTCAACTCCACACATAGCTCCACTGAATTTGAGGTGTCTTTCCTATGTGATGATTAACCCATTACGACCTACAGTGCGTGATGAAAAGGCCTCCCTAAAACCTGAGGGTTTTTCCGGAAAAAAAGAAAGAAGTCGACATCCTTTATTCAAAAAATTATTTCTTCTCTTCTACACATCCTAGAAACAAGATCTAAAAACTGCTAGAAAGGTAAATAAATAATCTACTCCACTACATCATGACTGCAGCTCCTAGAGTACAAAATTTTCCTGTAAAAAATTGGAAAGGTGACAAAAGTGAAAATTTTTCAAGAACACAAAATGTTTTGGCTCCAAAATACACTTCAACTCCATTTATTCTCATTGAAACAGTAAAAACTTTACATAGTCTTGAAGCTGATTCATTTTGATATTTGCAATTAAAATTTCAAAAGAATCAGAGCAGTTGGCAAAATATTATGACAGATAATGTACACATATGTAAAATCTAAGAAATTTGTCCTTTCGGCATTTGAAAGATATTGCCAACAAAAAAGTATATAACTCAACTTATATTCAACATATCAACAAGATTCAAACACTGTTTGAAAGCTTAAAGTATGCAAAATATCAGGGTACCTTCAAAATCGAGTGATTACATTTACAAGCGGAGAAAAGATAGTTTTTGTGGAGAGATCTGACCTCGCGCAACATGGCTGACGATCCTGCAGCGATCAGTGAAGGGAGTGATATCGAAGCTGATTCAGATGAGGAGTTCGAAGCACTTTCGGGAGACTACTGTAGCGATCGTTTGGGTGCAGAACAGTCGCAGGAGTGGTTTGAGTTTCTGGAGGAGGAGGATGTCGAAGAGGAGTTCGAAGGATTCCAGGGAGAGTGGAAGAATGAGAACTTTAGACCATGCCTCCGCCATGATTTTCGTCTCCAAGTCTTATTTAAAACAGTTTGCCCAAGACAAAAATGTGTGTATTAAACTGTGTGACTGATAATTGAACTTGCCTCTTACAACAAGGTGAGTATAATCCCCCAAGTGTCTTCTAATTAAACTTAAACTCGGGTAAGTGTGTGGCTCATCAAATACTTTTTTTGCTGCATAGGGAAATTATATATCCTGATGTGTTTCCTCTGTGTACTTGCCCATTACATCAAGAGAGCTCTTAACCTTTCTGTGCCTTTTTCAGAAAAATTAGTTTAAACCAGTTTTTATCTCAGTAGTGAACTTGCCCTTGACCATGAGTTGAGTATAAACCCCTGTGTGTCTTATGAATAGACTCCATTATAGAGAGATGAGTGGAAACCAGTGCTGTGTAGGGCTGCTGCTGCTTGATGCCCTCCTCCTCAGCTGGAACCCCTGGCTGCTGGGGTTCCAAAGCCTACTCCAGTAGTCCAGTTAACCTTGGAGAGCCACAGGCCATAGATTGGGACTGCAACAGCAGAATGCCACAGTCTGAGCATTCAGACTGCTATTGCCGGAGAGGCTGTAGCTGTGTAGGATGACAAAGGGACAGCATCAGGTCATTAACCCTTCCCCTGGTAGACATGCATATCCTGTGAGGACATGACTGGGCCAAGCCTTCAAGTTGCAACAAGCGCCATGAGTGATGAGGGGGGAAGTGCTTTCCAAAAATGACCTAAAATTCACCTTTAACATATTCTTAAAATGGAATTGTTCTTTGATCAATTGTGAGTCCTTCTGGTATGGGCTTTGCAAAATGTTGTTGGATAATTTGAAGGAGTTGTGCAAAAGAAAAGAATAGGTGTCTTGTCCTTGAAGTATAGCCTATTTTTAGAAGCACTGACACAAACAGTCCCAGTTATGATGCCAAGGTAAGGGTTAACTCATTCAAGGCGCAGAATGTCTAGTGCGTCTGTCCCCTGCAATCGCAGGAAAATGGACCAAGTTTGAAAAATCGTAGTAAAATAAATACTTTAGCTACAAAGCTAAACTTGGTATGGCTAGAAAGGTCTTTCTTTGCCAAAACTAGCCAAATGCTGCACTTTATCAAGCTAAGAAAACACTACACTTGCCATGACAGTAAGTAGAGCCACTATTTTGAAAAAAATAGGTCTTTCACCCAGCTCTCTTTCTCAGAGTGCTCACTGCTTGTTTCTTGGTCTGGAGCTCTATTAAAAAAAGTGAACTTCAAAAAATGGCACAAAAACACACTGGAGATATTTTGTGATGATTGTGTTTATTAGTCCTGAGTTACAATCAATATGAGCCTACAATGAATTACCGATGATGGCGAGGTCGACCTAGTTTCAGCCAGCATGGCAGCTTCGCTCTCATCCTCGCTCTCTGATACCTCATCATTAGCGAGAGGAAAATCACTACTATCATCATCATAATGAAAGGGATCATCACAAAAACACACTGGAGAAATTTTGTGACGATTGTGTTTATTAGTCCTGAGTTACAATCAATATGAATCTACAATGAACTACCGATGATAGCGAGGTCGACCTAGTTTCAGTCAGCGTGACAGCTTCGCTCTCATCCTCGCTCTCTGATACCTCATCATTAGCGAGAGGAAAATCACTACTATCATCATCATCATGAAAGGGATCATCTACATCAGTTCCTATCTCATACAAAGCATCCTCTTCAGCATCAGAACCCTCCTCTATAGCAATTTCCACTGGCTCACCCACCTCATGCTGCGATTTAAGCGCCGCCGCCATTATTACTGTTTACTTCGTGCCTTCTAGTGCATCGCAAATAAAGGTTATGGTCTGGCCGGGAAAGATCTGTGTGTGGATCTAAAGTTGGCAAACTATAGTACGGAGACTAATTAAAGACTAGACTAGTTCCCTAAACCATATTTTCCTTGTTGTAAGGGGGCAAAAATATGCTAATGTGGTAGGCTCAATTGAGCCTATGCGCCACAAATGAGTTAAGGGTAGTCATGGTAGTCAAATAAGCAACTTTTGGTTTAGTTCATTCATTCAAAGATCAAACATCAAGTTTGTCAATATTTTAAAACTTGTTTTGACACCTAGGGGAGCTCTCTCTTCATTGTGAGACGTATGACCTAGTTCTTCAGCCAGTACTTGCACTGAGTCTCCTCTCTGGAAGGGTTTGGGGTAAGAATTGACCCGCTGTCTCCCAGCTGGTTTAGTAAGTGGTGAACAACTAGGAAAATCATGACTTGCTCATGAATTCCAACCAACTCCCAAGAGATTGTGTGGTTTCATAAGTTTTTGTGCATTTTGAGGCACATTTAATGTTAATAATGGCCAGCATTTGTTAGCCAATGGCTTGACAGTACAAATTTGCAGAGATCTGAAAATCTACCATAATTAAGAAAGATTTTGCACTACATTAAGACAAAATGAAAAATATCAGAAGTTGCCTATTTGATTACTCGAACAGATGAACCAACCTGAAAAATAATAGAACACATAGAACACTCAAAACAACAGTCCCCTTTCTAACATTCAGTGCAAAGTGTTTGTCATGGCCAAAACATAGAAAAGGTTTTCTTTTATGTTTGAATTGTAGATACCAGTATGTCTTGCATGCAAACAGTATAAAGTAATTTCAAAATTACTTTTATTTTTAAACTCTAAAAAAGCTCCAGTGCCAGGGAGCCTTTTTTGCCGATGATGTAAGTCTGAAATGTTGATGCCAAGTCTGAAATGTTGATGCAAGTCTGAAATGTTGGTGTAAGTCTGAAATGTTGATGCCAAGTCTGAAATGTTGATGCAAGTCTGAAATGTTGATGCAAGTCTGAAATGTGGATGCAAGTCTGAATTGTTGATGCGAGTCTGAAATGTTGATGCCAAGTCTGAAATGTTGATGCAAGTCTGAAATGTGGATGCAAGTCTGAATTGTTGATGCGAGTCTGAAATGTTGATGCGAGTCTGAAATGTTGATGCCAAGTCTGAAATGTTGATGCGAGTCTGAAATGTTGGTGTAAGTCTGAAATGTTGGTGTAAGTCTGAAATGTTGGTGCAAGTCTGAAATGTTGTTGCCAAGTCTGAAATGTTGATGCAAGTCTGAAATGTTGATGCCAAGTCTGAAATGTTGATGCAAGTCTGAAATGTGGATGTAAGTCTGAAATGTTGATGCCAAGTCTGAAATGTTGCAAGTCTGAAATGTTGATGCAAGTCTGAAATGTTGATGCAAGTCTGAATTGTTGATGCAAGTCTGAAATGTTGATGCAAGTCTGAAATGTTGATGCAAGTCTGAAATGTTGATGCGAGTCTGAAATGTTGATGCAAGTCTGAAATGTTGATGCAAGTCTGAACTGTTGATGCATGTCTGAAATGATGATGTAAGTCTGAAATGTTGTTGCCAAGTCTGAAATGTTGATGCATGTCTGAAATGATGATGTAAGTCTGAAATGTGGATGCCAAGTCTGAAATGTTGATGCCAAGTCTGAAATGTTGATGCAAGTCTGAAATGTGGATGTAAGTCTGAAATGTTGATGCCAAGTCTGAAATGTTGGTGTAAGTCTGAAATGATGATGTAAGTCTGAAATGTTGTTGCAAGTCTGAAATGTTGATGCAAGTCTGAAATGTTGATGCAAGTCTGAAATGTTGATGCGAGTCTGAAATGTTGATGCAAGTCTGAAATGTTGATGCAAGTCTGAACTGTTGATGCATGTCTGAAATGATGATGTAAGTCTGAAATGTTGTTGCCAAGTCTGAAATGTTGATGCATGTCTGAAATGTTGGTTTAAGTCTGAAATGTTGATGCAAGTCTGAAATGTTGATGCAAGTCTGAACTGTTGATGCATGTCTGAAATGATGATGTAAGTCTGAAATGTTGTTGCCAAGTCTGAAATGTTGATGCATGTCTGAAATGTTGATGCATGTCTAAAATGTTGGTGTAAGTCTGAAATGTTGTTGCCAAGTCTGAAATGTTGTTGCCAAGTCTGAAATGTTGTTGCCAAGTCTGAAATGTTGGTGTAAGTCTGAAATGTTGGTGTAAGTCTGAAATGTTAATGCCAAGTCTGAAATGTTGATGCCAAGTCTGAAATGTTGTTGCCAAGTCTGAACTGTTGGTGTAAGTCTGAAATGTTGGTGTAAGTCTGAAATGTTGATGCGAGTCTGAAATGTTGATGCGAGTCTGAAATGTTGATGCAAGTCTGAAATGTTGATGCAAGTCTGAAATGTTGATGCAAGTCTGAAATGTTGATGTGAGTCTGAAATGTTGATGCGAGTCTGAAATGTTGATTCAAGTCTGAAATGTTGATGCAAGTCTGAAATGTTGATGCGAGTCTGAAATGTTGATGCAAGTCTGAAATGTTGATGCAAGTGTTGCGGAAGAATGTGAAATGCCTGTGGATGCAAATGTAATGGGAAATGCCGCAGTTCGGGAACTTTCCCTGTCGCCTTGTACAGATCAGATTGGACCGAGACGGACGATTTTTAGTGACGATGACGTAATAATGAAAAGTGACGTATGACAGCGACGAAAATGACAGTTAGGAAAAATATGGCGCGCGAGAAGGACGTGGCGTTTCGGCGTGTTATCGCTGGGAGTGATTGCTGGGAGAAGTAGTGGCATCATGGGTGTAGGGATAAGTCGAACCGTGATGACTCTGGCCTATGAAGAGAGGTAAGAGTCTGTCCTGATTTGTTCATGGAGCAGAAATGGATGAGGTCGTTGTTGTGAGCAAGTGAGAGCTTGTGGAGCTGTTGGCGCCTTTGAAAGCGCACTCGCCATCGCTGTACGTTTGTTGCCAAGACATGGAATAAAGATCTTCCCAGAAAACTTCAGACGAAGTCCTAATTCTACTTTCCTGGCGCGAGCTGGGACGGACCGCAAGTTAGAGACCACCTTACCGTAACATTGGTTCCCGAGACGGGGAAATCAAAAAAAAGTAGAAAACCATGGACGCTGAAGGCGAGAAAAGATTAACGAGATCGGCCACCGCACGCGAAGAGGCGAAACAACAACCGGCAGAGGACATGTTGGTGATGATCAAGCTTCTGCTCGAAGAACAGAAGGCAGAGCAGCAGAAGAAGGAAAACGAGAAGGAGCGGCAGCGACAGGAGGAGAAGGCAGAGCAGCAGAAGAAGGAAAACGAGAAGGAGCGGCAGCGACAGGAGGAGAAGGCAGAGCAGCAGAAGAAGGAAGAAGAGAAGGAGCGGCAGAAAGAGGAGGAGAAAGAGCTGCGACGACAGAAGAAAGAGGAGGAGAAAGTGCAGCAGCAGAAGAAGGAGGAAGGATATCGCGAGAGGAAGGAAGAAGAAGAGAAAGAATATCGCGAGAGGAAGGAAACAGAAAAGAAACAGAAAGAACTGCAGCGACGGGAGGAGACAGAACAAAGGCGACAGGAAATTGAGGCGTTCAAGGAGCAGTTCCTTGCCCTCGCAAGCAGCACCGCCGAACTCCGCCAGGAGATTGGGACGGTGCAGACCGAGATGCGCGGGGAGATCGGACGCCTCGACTCGTCCCTGGAAGAAGCAAGGGCAAGCTTCGAGGGACAGATGCGGAACCTCGGCTCCCATGTCGGGGGAGAGGTTGCACGTCTCCAGGACGCCGTAACTGACCTTCAGAAAAGACTGGAGGAAGAAGGAGCCACAGGACGAAAACCTCCTCCTCCGATCCCCTTTCGGACCACGGGCGATCATCAGGCGTACGAACCACTACGAGCAGAGGCGCCTGCTTTCGTCCCGGCCTGGGAGGGGGCATGCATGACCGCTGCCCGACCCCTACGGCAAAGGCCTCAGACCTATGACGGTAAGGCCTCGTGGGAGGCATACCGAGTACAGTTTGAGGTCACGGCGGCGATGAATGGCTGGGGAGAGAGGGAAAAAGCAGGATACCTTATTTCCAACCTGACTGGTCAGGCATTAGGCATCCTGGAGTCGTTGCCACATGAGGACAGGGCTAATTACAGCGCCATCGCCAGGGCCCTCCACGACAGATTCCAGGATGCCAGGAATCCCGATCAGGCGAAGGCGATGCTCTGCGCGAGGAGGCGCAAGAAGGGTGAGTCTCTCCCTGAGTTAGCCGCTGACATAGAGCGGCTCGTGAGACGAGCTCACCCTGCCTGCAGTAGGGACGCGGTGGACGATCTGTCCCGCGAGAAATTCCTGGAAGCCCTCTCCGACAGCGAAGTGAAGCGGCAGGTGCAGCTGCTGGCCCCCACCACCCTCGCAGAGACCGTGAACACCACACTCCGCATTGAGGCCATCGCCCAGCGTGAGGACGCAGCGCCGAGACTACCACAGCATCACAAGGTCAGGGCTGTGGGCAGCCAGAATGAAGCCGCCAGCGACTGCGACGCTCTGCTGGCGCAGTTCAGGCGCCTGATGGAGGAGCTCCTGGAGAGGGCGAGAATTAACACCCCTCGTCGGGACAGTCGGCGCGGGCCCATCAAGTGCTACCAATGCGACACGATCGGTCACATCGCGCGTCACTGTCCACAGAAGTTAGCCTCCTACCCAAGCCGCAACCGTGGAGAGAGGCCGCCCCCCGCCCAGGAAAACTAGGATGTGCCGGACTTAGGGGGCAGAGTCCGGCATTCCATCCCCCTACCGCCCTACGCCATCGCACCTTCAAGTTGAATGGTGTGCGATGTGACCCAGGGGGGCCGTTGATAGACGTCAGCATTGACGGGTACAGGTGCAACGCACTGATCGACTCAGGAGCCACCGTCTCCGTCGTAAGGACCGGTCTTCGCCCCTTCATGAAAAGGGAGGAGACGACAATAGCCCTGACCGACGTCCGGAATGGCCCTATCCCCGTACACGGCGTAGTGGAGGCAAGGCTACAGGCTGGTGAGTTCGCTACCTCTCACGTGTTCCTTATTGCTGACGTAGTGGAAGACGCCATACTGGGAGCGGATTTCCTTCGGGAACACTCAGGAGTGATGGACTGGGGACGGGCTCTCCTGACTCTTGACGGGCTGCCGATACGGTTCGAGAGTGTTGAGTGGGCGAGAGCGTCCTCACCGCGCCTTTTAAAGGTAGGAAAGCTGCAGGCCGGACTGACGGAGGGTGGCTTGACCGTGCCCTTCCCAGGAGCCCTGCAGACTGTCATGGAGGAGGGGAGCCAGGAACTCGACGCCTCGGACCGGACCCGACTTGGTGAAATACTGCGCGCCCACCGGGGAGCCTTCTCATTGGCGGAGCACGACGAGGGTCGGACTGGCCTCGTACGTCATACCATCGACGTGGGATCATCGAACCCCATCAGGCAAGCCCCCAGGCCTATACCTCTCGCCAGCCGGGAGATAGCGCGCCAGGAGGTCCAGAGGATGCTAGAACAGGGTGTCATTGAGCCCTCAAACAGCCCTTGGTCGTCCCCGGTAGTGCTGGCGAAGAAGAAAGACGGCTCCACGAGGTTCTGCGTCGACTACCGCCGACTGAACGACGTCACCAAGAAGGATTCGCACCCCCTGCCGCGAATCGACCTGACCCTCGATGCCCTTTCGGGGGCTAGGTGGTTCAGCACACTTGATTTGAAGAGTGGGTACTGGCAGGTAGAGGTCGAACAAGGGGACCGAGAGAAAACAGCTTTCTGCATGGACGGAGGGTTGTGGCAATTTTCAGTGATGCCTTTTGGACTGTGCAACGCACCGGCCACCTTCGAGCGTCTCATGGAGACAGTGCTCCAAGATCTCTTGCAGAAAGGCGTCCTAGTCTATCTGGATGACGTCATCATATATGCACCGACACTTGAACAGGAGTTTCACCTCCTAGAGGCGGTGTTTCAACGACTGGAAGAGGCCGGTCTAAAGCTGCACCCCCAGAAGTGTCGGCTATTCAAGAAAGAGGTCGTCTTTCTAGGCCACGTTGTAGGAGCCAATGGCATCCACACTGACTCAGCCAAAGTGCGCACCGTGCAGGACTGGCCAAGACCAAGGAATCTAACGGAAGTCAATAGTTTTCTGGGCTTCTGCAATTACTACCGCCGGTTCGTGCAGGGCTTCTCTGATGTCGCCTCCCCGCTGCATCAACTGAAGGGGAAGAAAGCCCAGTTCCAATGGAGCGCCGAGTGCGAGGACGCCTTCCAAGCGCTAAAGCGGCGCCTCACAGAATCGCCGGTCCTTGCCTACCCGAGGGAGGATGAGCCGTTCATACTCGACACGGACGCCAGTGACACGGGGATTGGAGCGGTACTGTCACAGGTCCAAGATGGCGAGGAGAGAGCCATAGGATACTACAGCGCCCGCCTCGACCGCCCGCAGCGTCGATACTGCGTCACACGGCGGGAGCTGTTAGCGGTCGTGAAGGCCTTCTCCCACTTTCGTCCATACCTGTATGGCCGGAGGTTCACTCTGAGGACGGACCACTCATCCCTGCAATGGCTCATGCACTTTCGAGATCCAGAGGGTCAGTGGGCACGATGGCTCCAAAGGGTTCAGGAGTACGACTTCGAGATCCTGCACCGTCCCGGCAAAAACCACGGCAATGCCGATGGACTCTCTCGTCGTCCCTGCGACTGCAAAGCCTGCCTCCGAGTGGTCAGACACGGGGAGGAACAGGCGTCCTTGGAGCCATGCTGCGAGACGGTACGACAGATCGCCGTACAGGAGACCGCGTTAGCGGACGCGCAGCGACAAGACCCTGATCTGCAGACTGTCATCCACTGGATGGAGACCAGCCCCGTACGGCCCGTTTGGAGGGAGATAACTGCCACGAGCCCCGTCATTAAGGCCTACTGGACCCAGTGGGATACCCTGCTGATGAGGGACGGAGCGCTGTACCGGAGGTGGGTAAACGAGAAGGGGGCCCACCACACCCTGCTTCCGGTCCTGCCAAAAGCAATGCAGGGAGAGGCCCTGAAGCAGCTGCACGACAGCCCGACAGCCGGGCATTTCGGACGCAGAAAGACATACCAGCGGGTCTGCGAGAGGTATTACTGGGTCGGACGGCGCACTTCGGTTGAGGACTGGTGCCGCCGCTGCGATGTTTGTGCTTCACGTGCGGGACCCCGCGGGCGTCATCACGGCCCTGCCCAAGTCTACCTGACAGGGGCACCCATGGAGAGGGTGGCGGTCGATATCCTGGGCCCCCTACCCGAGACTGAGTCGGGGAACCGGTTTGTCTTGGTCGCGATGGACTACTTCACCAAGTGGCCCGAGGCCTACCCTCTCCCCGATCAGACGGCCACGACAGTGGCCAGGGCTCTGGTAGAAGGCTTCTTCTGTCGATTCGGCATGCCCTGGGAGCTGCACTCCGACCAGGGGAGAAATTTCGAGTCGGCTGTCTTCCAGGAAACCTGTCGGCTGATGGGCATTCATAAGACTCGCACGACGCCAGCCTACCCCCAGTCCGACGGCATGGTGGAGCGATATAACAGAACCCTCATGGGGTGCCTATCGAAGTGCGTCAGCGACCACCAGAGGGATTGGGAGGACTATTTACCTTTCTCCCTGATGGCCTACCGGTCTGCAGTGCAAGAAGCGACGGGCATCTCCCCCAGTCGGCTGATGCTTGGGCGAGAGCTCAAACTCCCAGCTGACTTGGTACTGCCAAGGCCCCTGGGGGATACCCCCCGCGACATGCCTCAATACGTGATGCAGCTCCAGGATACGTTGCAGGCGGTACAGGAGTCCGCAAGGACCCACCTGCATCAGAGCGCGGACCGGATGAAGGCTTGGTACGACCGCAAGGCAGACGACCAGACCTTCGCTGAGGGCTCGGCTGTCTGGTACTTCAACCCGCGAGTGAAGAAAGGACGCACCACCAAGTTGGCTAGGCCCTGGACGGGCCCTTACAGGGTTATGGGCCGGATTCACGAGGGGGTGTACCGCATTCAACAGCACTCTCGGGCCCGACCACGGGTGGTAAACCGGGCCAGACTGTGGGAATACCAGGGTGAACTTCCGCCCGACTGGTGGCGGATGTCCGCGCCGACAGCCTGACCCCCCCGACATCGATGAAGAGCAGCTGGAGGGAGGAGGGAGCCCTGGGTTGTCCTCGGAAGGTGAGAGCGACGATGAGACGACCCAGGAGGATGTGCAGGCGTACACCAAACGAGGGCGGCGTGTGGTGCGGCCGACCCGCTTCCTGTGAGGATTTCCCGCCGACTTGTGTGGAACGTACAGTGGTAGGACCTTCGCCCTACTGGTAGGCGGACATCGATGAGGAGTGACTGGCGAGAGAGGGAGCCTTGGGTCGCCCTCGGAAGGTGAGAGCGACGAGGGAGCGACCCAGGTGCATGTGTGGACGTGTTGTGGTGTGGCGGGACTATGGCTCTGTGGTCAGGAGGGAGAAAGGGAAACCTAGATCCTTCTGTCAGTCCTGCCACCAGTTCGTCCCTCTCTCTCCACCACGTTAACCACCAAGGATGAGCACGACCAGATGAGTAATGGACTTCTTGTTCTTTTCTTTCAGGCATGTAACTTTTTTCACATTCATTCCTGTTGTTGTATTGTAGTTGGAGGTGTGGGAAGACCGACGAGGACGTCTTGGTCTCGAAAGAAGGGAGCTGTGTTGCGGAAGAATGTGAAATGCCTGTGGATGCAAATGTAATGGGAAATGCCGCAGTTCGGGAACTTTCCCTGTCGCCTTGTACAGATCAGATTGGACCGAGACGGACGATTTTTAGTGACGATGACGTAATAATGAAAAGTGACGTATGACAGCGACGAAAATGACAGTTAGGAAAAATATGGCGCGCGAGAAGGACGTGGCGTTTCGGCGTGTTATCGCTGGGAGTGATTGCTGGGAGAAGTAGTGGCATCATGGGTGTAGGGATAAGTCGAACCGTGATGGCTCTGGCCTATGAAGAGAGGTAAGAGTCTGTCCTGATTTGTTCATGGAGCAGAAATGGATGAGGTCGTTGTTGTGAGCAAGTGAGAGCTTGTGGAGCTGTTGGCGCCTTTGAAAGCGCACTCGCCATCGCTGTACGTTTGTTGCCAAGACATGGAATAAAGATCTTCCCAGAAAACTTCAGACGAAGTCCTAATTCTACTTTCCTGGCGCGAGCTGGGACGGACCGAAAGTTAGAGACCACCTTACCGTAACACAAGTCTGAAATGTTGATGCAAGTCTGAACTGTTGATGCATGTCTGAAATGATGATGTAAGTCTGAAATGTTGTTGCCAAGTCTGAAATGTTGATGCATGTCTGAAATGTTGGTTTAAGTCTGAAATGTTGGTGTGAATTTGAAATGTGGATGTAAGTCTGAAATGTTGGTGTAAGTCTGAAATGTTGGTGTAAGTCTGAAATGTTGGTGTAAGTCTGAAATGTTGTTGCCAAGTCTGAAATGTTGGTGTAAGACTGAAATGTTGGTGTAAGTCTGAAATGTTGTTGCCAAGTCTGAAATGTTGGTTTAAGTCTGAAATGTTGTTGCCAAGTCTGAAATGTTGTTGCAAGTCTGAAATGTTGGTGCAAGTCTGAAATGTTGGTGCAAGTCTGAAATGTTGTTGCAAGTCTGAAATGTTGTTGCCAAGTCTGAAATGTTGGTGCAAGTCTGAAATGTTGGTTTAAGTCTGAAATGTTGATGCAAGTCTGAAATGTGGATGTAAGTCTGAAATGTTGTTGCCAAGTCTGAAATGTTGGTGTAAGTCTGAAATGTTGGTGCAAGTCTGAAATGTTGTTGCCAAGTCTGAAATGTTGGTGTAAGTCTGAAATGTTGGTGCAAGTCTGAAATGTTGTTGCCAAGTCTGAAATGTTGGTGTAAGTCTGAAATGTTGATGCCAAGTCTGAAATGTTGGTGTAAGTCTGAAATGTTGATGCGAGTCTGAAATGTTGGTGTAAGTCTGAAATGTTGGTGCAAGTCTGAAATGTTGGTGCAAGTCTGAAATGTTGTTGCCAAGTCTGAAATGTTGGTGCAAGTCTGAAATGTTGGTGTAAGTCTGAAATGTTGGTTTAAGTCTGAAATGTTGTTGCCAAGTCTGAAATGTTGGTGTAAGTCTGAAATGTTGGTGTAAGTCTGAAATGTTGTTGCCAAGTCTGAAATGTTGATGCCAGTCTGAATTGTTGATGCAAGTCTGAAATGTTGATGCAAGTCTGAAATGTTGATGTAAGTCTGAAATGTGGATGCACGTCTGAAATGTTGATGCAAGTCTGAAATGTTGATGTAAGTCTGAAATGTGGATGTAAGTCTGAAATGTTGGTGCAAGTCTGAAATGTGGGTGTAAGTCTGAAATGTTGGTGTAAGTCTGAAATGTTGTTGCCAAGTCTGAAATGTTGTTGCCAAGTCTGAAATGTTGATGTAAGTCTGAAATGTGGATGTAAGTCTGAAATGTTGGTGCAAGTCTGAAATGTTGGTGTAAGTCTGAAATGTTGGTTTAAGTCTGAAATGTTGTTGCCAAGTCTGAAATGTTGTTGCCAAGTCTGAACTGTTGGTGTAAGTCTGAAATATTGGTGTAAGTCTGAAATGTTGTTGCAAGTCTGAAATGTTGATGCGAGTCTGAAATGTTGATGCAAGTCTGAAATGTTGATGCAAGTCTGAAATGTTGATGCAAGTCTGAAATGTTGATGCGAGTCTGAAATGTTGATGCAAGTCTGAAATGTTGATGCAAGTCTGAAATGTTGATGCAAGTCTGAAATGTTGATGCAAGTCTGAATTGTTGATGCAAGTCTGAAATGTTGATGCAAGTCTGAAATGTTGATGCAAGTCTGAAATGTCTGAAATGTTGATGCAAGTCTGAAATGTTGATGCAAGTCTGAACTGTTGATGCATGTCTGAAATGATGATGTAAGTCTGAAATGTTGTTGCCAAGTCTGAAATGTTGATGCATGTCTGAAATGTTGGTTTAAGTCTGAAATGTTGGTGTGAATCTGAAATGTGGATGTAAGTCTGAAATGTTGGTGTAAGTCTGAAATGTTGGTGTAAGTCTGAAATGTTGTTGCCAAGTCTGAAATGTTGGTGTAAGTCTGAAATGTTGGTGTAAGTCTGAAATGTTGTTGCCAAGTCTGAAATGTTGGTGCAAGTCTGAAATGTTGGTGTAAGTCTGAAATGTTGGTTTAAGTCTGAAATGTTGTTGCCAAGTCTGAAATGTTGGTGTAAGTCTGAAATGTTGGTGTAAGTCTGAAATGTTGGTTTAAGTCTGAAATGTTGTTGCCAAGTCTGAAATGTTGGTGTAAGTCTGAAATGTTGTTGCCAAGTCTGAAATGTTGTTGCCAAGTCTGAAATGTTGGTGCAAGTCTGAAATGTTGGTGTAAGTCTGAAATGTTGGTTTAAGTCTGAAATGTTGTTGCCAAGTCTGAAATGTTGTTGCCAAGTCTGAAATGTTGGTGCAAGTCTGAAATGTTGGTGTAAGTCTGAAATGTTGGTTTAAGTCTGAAATGTTGTTGCCAAGTCTGAAATGTTGGTGTAAGTCTGAAATGTTGGTGCAAGTCTGAAATGTAGATGCAAGTCTGAAATGTTGATGTAAGTCTGAAATGTAGATGCAAGTCTGAAATGTTGATGCAAGTCTGAAATGTTGATGTAAGTCTGAAATGTTGGTGCAAGTCTGAAATGTGGATGTAAGTCTGAAATGTTGGTGTAAGTCTGAATTGTTGATGTATTTCTGAAATGTTGGTTTAAGTCTGAAATGTTGGTGTAAGTCTGAAATGTTGGTGTAAGTGTGAAATGTTGGTTTAAGTCTGAAATGTTGGTTTAAGTCTGAAATGTTGGTTTAAGTCTGAAATGTTGGTTTAAATCTGAAATGTTGGTTTAAATCTGAAATGTTGGTGTAAGTCTGAAATGTTGGTCAAAACCTGAAATGAGTAAAGACTCAGCTGTGTGCCAACCACACAGGGAGTTGTGGTATTTATATGTCTCTTTTGTAAACTTGCATGTAACTGCGAGTGTAAACCAATTCAGTTCCATTGCAGATGTTGTACCAGTATATTTGATGGTCTTGCAGATCTTGCACCAGTACACGCTGATAGATGAACAAGGTCCAGCCCACAAGAAGACGTTCTATGTGAAGCTGAAGCTGGGGGAGGAAGAGTATGAAGCCTCAGGCCCCAGCATCAAGAAAGCTCAGCACATGGCAGCCTCCAATGCTCTGAACATCACAGCCTTCAAGCACCCACCGCCCAAGCCTCCCAAGACCCCAGAGCTGGATGCAGCCTCAGGCAGTATGTATAAGGGGGTAATGGGGCAAATAATCCCTATATAGGGAGTCGGACAATGATGGCATGCTGTAGTGCAGTTTATCCTTGATGCAGCTTTGAGCCAGCGTTAGGTTGGAATACTGCCCAGGTGGAGGTAGTGCTGGTACCTTACTATGCGTGCCCTTTCTCTCACTGTGTTTCTTGTCATGTGCCAGTAAAGATTTGGCAATGATTGGGGGTAAAGTGCAAAACTCTTTGAGTCCTGGAGTGATGGTCTTTATATTATACCTATACTTTTTACCTCTAAGTAGGTAGTGGCAGTGCTACACAAAAGTGCAATCTAACGTGCAAATCAGCCAAAATTGACGATTTCACGGGGCTGTGTTTGGCTTACACAAGTACTACAGATGTGTAACACGCAGAAATAAAGAACTTTCTTTCTTTCTTTCAATATTATATACGTTTATCATTTATTTTAAAAGTGCCACACCAAAATATTGTGATACTGTGAAGCAGTGCGATCGTGAAAACCCCGCTTTTCCAGCCAAGGCGGCAACGGGTGAGTTTTATGGTACTCCGTTTACTCGCCTGGCGAATTTGGGACAGACATCACACAATGCTATATTTGATATCAATGTATGCGAAGTTAAGTAATAAATTGAATGATACCAAAATCCATCAATATCTCCCATGTATAAACCCCTAGAAACGAAAAATCACGAAAAAAAGCTTTCAACCAAGATTAATCTCTTCATGCTTCCTATGTAGTTTTCTGTATTTCTCTCAAATTTGAAGTAAATCCGTCAAGTGGTTCAAAAGTTATGGCCATTATATATACATGACGGTCATTTCCTAGTCCGTCATGGCATAATTAGCCTAAGTTTGTTTTTGAAACTCAGTATTTTCCTAAATATTGCATTTGATGAACTAAGAAAAATTGAGCTTGATGTTTATGTTAAATTCTGTAATAAAGAAGTGATTCAGAGTGAATCTTCAAAGTGATTTTGTAATTTTATGCTGTCAAAATAGACAATTCTTTCAAGTTTGACTGCGTATCCCTACGCGATTTGTAAAAGGCGAATAACTAGGGACACCGTTACTGTTCTAGTGATTTTCGTGCTTGATGGCCTTACGTAGCCTACAAAGGCTGATAGGCTGTAAAACTCTATCCATCCATCCATCCATCCATCTTTTGAAGTACATGTAGATTTGCTGATTTTGTATTCACAGCCTAGCTTTTTAAGAAATACAATCTATATAATCAGTTGTATATTCTTAATTAACAAAGACTACATAATCTGTCTTATTCATTAAGTTTTTCCAGGCTGAAAATGGTAGTTTAGTACAAGGACATCCTCTCAAATTTCGCCATCAATTTGAAACCTCATTATCTCCGGAACTGTTAATGATAGAGCCTTACATTTTTTTGGCTTTAATTCTGTCATATAGTAGAATCATAATAAATCATAATTTTCTATTCTATACTGAGGTTTCAATTTTTGCTGCCACTACCTACTCTAAGTGTAGCTCTCTGCAGTTAGAACAGATCCATTATGTGATTCATGAAAAGTGAATGACTGGAGAGCTGGGGACTTGACAGTCAAACTTCTAACCAGCAAAGGCTGTTTGACAGTCAACCTTCTAACCAGCAAAAGCTGTTTGACAGTCAAACTTCTAACCAGCAAAGGCTGTTTGACAGTCAACCTTCTAACCAGCAAAGGCTGTTTGACAGTCAAACTTCTAACCAGCAAAGGCTGTTTGACAGTCAAACTTCTAACCAGCAAAGGCTGTTTGACAGTCAAACTTCTAACCAGCAAAGACTGTTTGGCAGTCAAACTTCTAACCAGCAAAGGCTGTTTGACAGTCAAACTTCTAACCAGCAAAGGCTGTTTGACAGTCAACCTTCAAAGAATCAACCCACCAGTCAAGCAATTAGGAGACTTGCTGCACAAGAAGGTTGCTTCCCAGAGTCTTCAATTGAGCTTTTTCATCTGTTTGCAATGCAAAGTGCTTTAACTTTCAACGTCCTGTACCGCTCCTAACTGCTCCTGAGGCTAAATCCGATACCGCTTGTAACCGCTCCTGATTCACTGCTACAATATCAAGGGAGATAACTCTTGCGAGCTCTCTAGGGACTGAAGGAAATTACTGGGCTACTTCTGCTTGGTTAGTGCGTCTCTGGGAATGTTTTAAAACAGATTTTGATCAATTTCTACTGAGTTATTTGGCTTTTTCGCTCATTTTCTGTGTGGGCGTTCTCCATTGTGAAGATGGCAAATGATAATGCCAACTATGGTTCTAGCAGTGATTTGTTTTTTATCGAAACAGTTCGATCTAGACTTGCTGAGCTGACTCCACTACTGCTTCCCAAGTGATATATCGGAATTCCATGAGCATATTATTCGACTCGTCATCGGATGATGATTTCACCATCTCCGAATGGTCAGACATAGAAAAATATGTTTTGGTCTATTTCCATTTATTTACCTGTAATTATGCCAATTACATGCAAATAAGGCAAAGAAAAATGTTTAAAAAACCACACTCTGTACTTGATCTTAGAATGACCAACATTCATTTTTGACTACACACAAAGAATTTCTTACAGATCCATACACTATTATAGAAGTTAGATTTTTGTTTAACAGAACAACCGTGTTATGTGTCATTTTCTCTAAAACCTTACAGGACTGGGGCTTGTAGTTGTGAAATTCCTTACAGGACTGGGCCAGTATTCACAACGGCGATTTATCTTTTTAACACTCGATTTATCCCCTAGCCACGCGTTATCTTGATTGGTTAGATAAGGTACGCTCGTCAGAGGATCCTAGGTTGCGCTTTGCTATATATACTGGTTTCCAGCCAAGGGAGAGCGGAACAGGCAGTTGGAATCGTCTGAGTTTAGAGATAAATCAGACTTAAAATAAATCGCCGTTGTGAATATGGGCCCTGAGGCTTGTAGCTGTGAAATTCCTTACAGGACTGAGGCTTGTAGCTGTGAAATTCCTTACAGGACTGAGGCTTGTAGCTGTGAAATTCCTTACAGGACTGGGGCTTGTAGTTGTGAAATTCCTTACAGGACTGGGGCTTGTAGTTGTGAAATTCCTTACAGGACTGGGGCTTGTAGTTGTGAAATTCCTTACAGGACTGAGGCTTGTAGCTGTGAAATTCCTTACAGGACTGAGGCTTGTAGTTGTGAAATTCCTTACAGGACTGAGGCTTGTAGCTGTGAAATTCCTTACAGGACTGGGGCTTGTAGCTGTGAAATTCCTTACAGGACTGAGGCTTGTAGCTGTGAAATTCCTTACAGGACTGAGGCTTGTAGCTGTGAAATTCCTTACAGGACTGAGGCTTGTAGCTGTGAAATTCCTTACAGGACTGAGGCTTGTAGCTGTGAAATTCCTTACAGGACTGGGGCTTGTAGTTGTGAAATTCCTTACAGGACGTTCAGAGTTAAGCTCATCTGATTTGTTTCATTTCACAGAATCTGGTTTCATGCAACCCTGAAAATGTCACCTGTGAGACGTAGTGATGAATGACGAGAGACCTTTCTTTGAGGAGTTACACACAACGCTACGGATTTTAATTAATTTGGACCATGCTGTTGTTTTATTTGTTATCCTGACAAACTTTTTATTTGTATCCTCTCTCTACCCCCCCCCCCCCCCCCCCCACCCCCACCCCCACCCCCACCCTACCCTCACCCACCCCAAAATAAGTTTTTGCTGAAGGATTCTGATATTATTTATCTGTGTGCAAGTGCATGCATGGGTATAAGTGCATCTGTGTGTGTGTGAGTGTGCCTATGTCTGTGGGTTATTTGTGTGTATGCATGCAAGCATACGTGTATGCAAGTGTGCAAACATGCAAGTGGATTCCTATGTCAATCAGGTCTTGTCCCCACAGCCACAGTAACACCCACCGTGGAGCTGAATGCTCTGGCCATGAAGCGCAATGAGCCGGCAGTGTACAAGCCAATCGAGAACAGGCAGCCCTCCTTCTACCCACCTGCAGGCTTTGACTTCCGAACCATGGCATACAACCAGAGGTATGGGTGGGTATCCATGTTGTCCACTTCCATTGCAGCTAGCTAGGGTTCAGTGGGAAGAGCAGCTCCGCCACTGCATGGCTCCTACTGCTGAGTGGAAAGGTGTCATGTGTGACTTGCTCTGGCAGCCATTTGGTCTACCAGTGGATCGGGGTCGCAAAGCACAGAAAGGGATTGTAATAGAGCTTGTTACCGATGGAATGTCTATAGTGTCTGCAAGGTAGTGAACGGAAGTAAGGGGGCCAGAGGAAACATTTCAATGCAGTATGGAGAGAAAGGTAGGGGAACCTCTCCCTCCATTAGAAAAGTTTCCCTCTGTATCTCCCACAGACCTGTATAGACAGCTCCTGGTGGCCAGGGCAGGTTTCCCCCCCCCCCCCCCCCCCCCCCCCCCCCCCCCCAACTTAACTTGCTACTACAGTGCATTGATTCCTTCTTGTGACTAAGGAAAATAACAACAGCAGATATAATGATTTCTCTGTGAGAATCCGACCATTTCAGCCCATGTTTGTAAAGTGTGTTCTAGTTCGAGCAGAAACTCAAACTTGGACTTTTACTGTTTCTAGCATTGTTGACCCTGGAGGAAAGGTGCAAGTCTCCCAATTATGGTATGTAAAGTTTGCACATTGTCACGCCCATCACTCCGTAGACACTACATGCCTCTCTGCCTGACTGCAGAATCTAATTGTTAGTGGAAGAGCTGATGATTTGGGTGTTTGCCTTCTGAGTGACATGGCTCATACTGATCTCCCTCATTACCTTTTGCCAACTGCTTCCTCGGGTTAGGGGTATTGTTAGAGACTGACATGGAGATAGTTTTGCTCTGCAGTGAGGGAGAGAGCTTTGCTATTGACCCATGGGGAGGTGCTGGGTGCAGGAGTGGATGGCTGTGGTGGTTGGTGGCAATAGATGGGTGCCATCATGACATGGTAGTGGAGGGGTGCCACTGTGACATGGTAGTGGAGGGGTGCCACCATGACATGGTAGTGGAGGGGTGCCACCGTGACATGGTAGTGGAGGGGTGCCATCATGACATGGTAGTGGAGGGGTGCCACCATGACATGGTAGTGGAGGGGTGCCATCATGACATGGTAGTGGAGGGGTGCCACCATGACATAGTAGTGGAGGGGTGCCATCATGACATGGTAGTGGAGGGGTACCACCATGACATGGTAGTGGAGGGGTGCCACCATGACATGGTAGTGGAGGGGTGCCACCATGACATGGTAGTGGAGGGGTGCCACCATGATGGCCTAGGCACTTGCAGGCTCAGCCTTCTGGTGGAGGTGGAAAGGTCTGGAGTGCCGGCTGTCTGGGAAACTCTTTTCTTTGAGACCTGGAGAGGCTGCTTATGAACTAGAAAACTGTGGGACAGATGTAAAAAGTTTCAGATTTAGGTGGGAATTGGCCACATGCTATGCAGTGTGAACTTGAAGGCTTCCCCTTCCGATTAGCTCACGAGACAAACTAGTGGCAGTCTCTTAGCTAAAGATGAGAACTTCTTATCATAGGTGTGTGTAAGTTGAACTGGTGGATAGGTAGTCTGTGGCTGGGTTGGCTTGCTGCCAGGGTGGACTGAATATACAGCATGATCCGTGTCAGTTTGGGTGACCTTGCAGTGCTACCTTCTTAGGAAAGCCAGTGAATTGCCCTGAGCCATTTTGACGGCTTGATCAAGTGTAGTCATGAGAAGAATGCTGAGACTACATATCAAGTGTAATACTGCATTCTGTTGATGTTGAAGTGTTGCAAGATTTGTTGTTGGTCTGTTATTAGGGGGAAAAATCAGTAATTCTTGCCGGTGTGTGGGATCAGACTTTTGCAGAATCACGCATTTATAGTAGAAGCTTTTTGAGGGAATTTCTTTTGTATTTAGAAATTTCCTTGTCATTTATGGAACTGCCTTTTCTTTTATGGAATTATGGTGTATTTGCATTTGAATGGTACAGTATTACCATAAATCTTGGACTACAAGCAGCATCTTTTTTCCATCATTTGAACCCCTGCACCTTCTATCCCAGTGCACCTTATGCATCTCCTTCTTAACTCTTAAGATCCTGTACCGCCCATTACCACCCACCCTGCTCAATCCTGTACCACCCACCCCACGTGGCTGTTACCTGACTGATTTTTTTTTCTATACAAATTACATAATCCTTACAGGCCTGGGGAATGAAACCTGTGAATGACTTACAGGAC
This sequence comes from Theodoxus fluviatilis, assembly GCA_034096865.1. NCBI lineage: Eukaryota > Metazoa > Mollusca > Gastropoda > Cycloneritida > Neritidae > Theodoxus > Theodoxus fluviatilis. The sequence goes on along the minus strand of JAWQFJ010001795.1, from coordinate 162,541 downwards.
CATAAGGGTGAACACGTTCCTGTTTATGGTTAGAAAAAATGTCTTCTATTTTGTCATTATTCTACATTTTCATGAGAAGTTTAACTCACTAGCAACGTAGGTTTTTTAAGCATTTTCAAAAATCTAACAAAAATAGAAAGCCATGAAATAATGACAAAAGCTATATATCAAATAAAAGATATTTATTCACTTAATTCAAACAAATCATGATCAAAATGTTTCAATGTGCATGATTTGAGTTATATCTACTGAAATAATGCATGTAATCAGCAAAAAAAAAAAAAAAAAAGTTCAAAAATCGTCAGTCAAGTTGCAAGAATTGAAAAATGCTGGAATGGTGCCTTCAAAAAAAAAATTGAAATGCAAAAACAATGCCAATATATTTACCTATATTCTGATAGCATTTGCAATATAAAAAAGGCACCTAGAAAAGAAAAATCACTATATAAATTGATAGATTTTCACGGAAAAGTAGTTGTCGGCCATTTTTGCAAAACATAGGGTGTTCACATAAAAAATTCACCGATTCAAACTCCCCTCAAAAGAAATCATAAAGAAAGGTAACTCACTGTGGAAATATGGTTCCTATATTATTCTAAACTGGAGTTGCCTCCCTTAGACCATTGGTGAGTATACAGGAATGTTTTGTAGGCAACGCCCCATATGGGGCGTTACGACTCCAGAGAGTTAAGCAAACCTAAATTTATTAGTTTTTCACAAATGATGTTTTAATGAGGTATAGTGCAAAAAATATGGAAAAAGAAAGAAGGCAAGCACAAAATGTATGTTCCAGTTCAAAATCTGATAGGTCTCCATCAGAACAACATTAGTTCATTGTTTTGCAGACAGAACTCCCATTGAATAGGTGGCGGCAGTCAAATTTTTGTTGGGGAAGAGGAAGTTTATAATGTGTTGTGTTATAAAGTTGGCAGAAAGACTAGAAAAAAAGAAAAAAAAAGTAAGTGAATATCTTCATTAGTTTCTGAGATATGCCACTTCAAAGGTCGTGAAAGGCGAAACGCTCGTAATACATAAATGTCAAATTAGCATAAAGTAGCAACTTTGAAGGTCATTAGAATCAAAACTAAAGCACAGCTGTCCTTATAAATGAAATATTTCATACATTCTATGTTATTGTCTGGCTCTAATTTTTTTCAGGGACCATGGCAGGCTGGTTTTTTTTAAAAAGAGCCTTAAAAATGGGGAAAACATCAATTTGCCTCGCGGAACAAGGCCATTTTCTGGAATATTTCACTTTAAGAAGCTATAACTCAAGAACCGTTTAAGATATTTCACTGATTTTTTGCAGACAGACAGAATATGATATAAAGGGCCCAAGAAAACAATCAAATTGCTTTAAAAATTAATACATCAGTTGATGACCACCAAAAATAACAAAAAAATTAGACGAAAAGTGAAAGTTTTCGAAGAACTCGTATACTGAACAAGCTACAGCTCAAAAACTACTGGAGATAAATGCTTGAAATTTTGCACACAAGCAGAATGCAATGTATGGAACTGATAGAACCAACAAACAGGAATGTGCAGGTCACTTTTTCTTGACAGCAAGTATCAAAGCACCCTATTTCAGACAAAATCAAGAAAAAAATTGTCGTTCAGTCCATATGGACAATACTCAACCCTCAGTGCCACCACATCAGAAGCAAGCAGCTTTGTAATTGTAGTCACATGAATAACACTGAACCCTCAGTGCCACCACATCAGAAGCAAGCAGCTTTGTAGTCACATGAATAACACTGAACCCTCAGTGCCACCACATCAGAAGCAAGCAACTTTGTAGTCACATGAATAACACTGAACCCTCAGTGCCACCACATCAGAAGCAAGCAGCTTTGTAGTCACATGAATAACACTGAACCCTCAGTGCCACCACATCAGAAGCAAGCAACTTTGTAGTCACATGAATAACACTGAACCCTCAGTGCCACCACATCAGAAGCAAGCAGCTTTGTAGTCACATGAATAACACTGAACCCTCAGTGCCACCACATCAGAAGCAAGCAGCTAATTGTAATTGTAGTCACATGAATAACACTGAACCCTCGTGCACTCAAAGTAGTGAGGCAAAGCCAAAGTTTGTGACCATATGACTAGGACAAATACCTGATTAATAAATCCTTTCTGAAATAATTTGTGGTTAAATCCTATTTTATTCTCTGAAGATGCCACTCAGAAGAAAAACGACTGAAGCCAACATCTTGAAACATGTGAACAACTAGGCCTACTGAACTAGCGACAGAAGAAGACGACAGACGCTGACTCGATCTACTTCCGGTTTTAGAAAGCAAACGCTTTTGTCTATTTTACCCCCACCAAAGTTAAATCATCACAAAAACAATACACCACTCATTTCTACAACTACTCTTTTTTTTGTTTCAAATCTTGACTTGGAACAATAAATCGCCTGAAAAAAGACACAGAACATGTTTTTGTCACTACCCATAACACTCGAGCCCGATCGGCATGGATCGTATCCACTCGCAACTTTTAGCTTAAAATCTAGCCATTCTTACGTGAAATTAGCACCTTAAAACTCTACAAGTACCGAAAATAGATGTTTATGAATACGATTATCGACAAACTTATCAAGAATGGTTTCGACTTTCTCGAACAGAGTCGCTAACGGCGACGTTGAAAGCGCGTGTTCGGTCGCCATGTTTTGAGCTAGGGCTGCTTCGTGTCAAAGGCACGGGTTGCCTCTTTTGATTGACTGTCGCTCGGCGTGGACGTCATGCATTCTTTAGTTTCGAACATGACCGAAACCTCCAGAAAACGCTGTTTCCATCGCATATATGATTGTGGGGTCGCAATTATGCCCCAATCCCGTAATTCAGCCGAGAAAGTGACCAAGCTATATTTAGGTGTTTTCATCTCGGATTTTTTTCATAAACCCTACTACCTAGGAAAATTAAAATCACACGTAAACAAAGCCTAGCTTTGTCTTGTTTGACCTGACACACTTTTGTTCAAGTTAAAAATAGACATGAACAGAGAACAGCGAGATTTCCCAGATAGGTGTTGTTTTGCTTGAGCTCAAAATGGCTGCAGGCCTAATGGCGTCGCGGTTCGTCGATCCAAAATATTAGGCATTTCTGCCTACTCCTCTCGCTCACATGTTCTCATTCACATCAAACGAAGGCAAAGACAAGGCAGAATGAACTTCAAAGTATTTATTGGGCACATTGTCAAGACAAACCAAGCAAATGTTGTTGATATAAACATGGTGTGAAAATTAGTGCAAAAACCAGGTTTCCCTGCATGACTGTATAGAGGCTGCCGCCACCTACATTGAATGTCAAAAAGAACTCATAAAAGCTGCAAGTACGCAGTGTTTCATAGTTTAATTCTATTTGTCAACAGTGAATTTTGCACTGATTGCAGTAGCAGACTTCAAATAATTCACCTCATGATGAACACAAGTAGAATTTTGCTATTTTTGTCGTAGTTTTTGGCAAATGTTTGTGAAAGAATGAGCACGCCATTAGAGTTTCACAACATTTATGCTGCTTTGATGAGGCAGCATGACGGAAATTGGGGGGTTAAAAGTGAGGTTTATTCACACACACATTCATTCAGATGTGTTCAGTCAGATTTTATATCGATAGCAGTAGTGTGTTGGAAATGTTTCTTGTACTGCTGCAGTCTTGATCCTAGGATTCATGGTACATATCACCTTGCACATTCATTCTTCCTCATGCAAGGCCGGAAGTTCCAATGCCATGCTACTTTGCTTCTTCTTGTGCCGACAAGTTTCATGACCTTGACTAATGTTTGTTTCGTTTAGTTCTGAATTGTACCTGTGTAGTTCTTTCGCTATATGTACCTTATATGACTTTGCACCCTACATGTAGGTTTTTGGTGTGTGTTTTTTCTTCATTTTTCTTGCAATATTGGAGCACCTCTTACTTTAGAATGCACCATGTAGCCCGAGATTTACGGTACACACTTTTTGGATTTCCTAACTGTATTTTCCTTGAAACGGTACCTTGTGCTGTATTGCGGAGTATCTGTTGGTGTTGGGCTTTGACACACTATGGAGCTGGTTTGGTGAGAATGAGTGCAAGCAAGATGTAGTGACCGTTTCTCTCCAATTTCCATTCTCACTCCCCCACTTTGCCAGATCCCACTGTGCCACCAATTTCCCCCACTTTGCCAGATTCTCATTTTACCAACACCTGTGGTTCCTATTTAAAAAAAAGTATATATTGCAAGGTCTTGTGATCAAAGAATTGAAATGTGTTTAGGCAGAGCTCACCCCACCAAGCAGATCATGTACCTCCTCATTGTAGCTGTGAGTATGACACTTGTGTCATTTCACTAGCCTTAAAAAACTTCCCAAACATCTCCCATTAAAAACTCACAAATAAACTAGTTTTCAGTTATCAGAACAAAAACCCCCCAAAGTGTAAAAACGTCATAGAATATGAATATGTCAAACTTTCAGACTTTTATTGACCCAAGATGATGAAAGTTGAGGACATCTCATAACCAACTCGTGAGACTTTTTATTCTTTCATGTGCATTACACACACACACACACACACACACACACACACACACACACACACACACACACACACACACACACACACACACACACACACAGAGAAATGTATATGTATATTTATGATGATGGAGTTTGGTTACTGTGTGAGATGGTAAAGCTATTTAGGTGCAACATTGATGAATTCGCTTTATTTTCTCTCTCTAAGGGGCCTTATTGCAGGTGCCTAGAAACTTTCTGTGGCAACAGTATATCCTAAGGACTGTAAAGATGAACTACACAGAGTTTTACTGACAAGATCTCTATATCATAAGCTCAGAATGTGCAAATGTGCCCTGAGAGAAAAACTGGCAAGGTGGAATGCTATGTGTCAACCAAAAAGTGTCGTCAAAATGGAAAACATGGAAGGAAGCTGGTTGTTGGAGTGGGACTGCTGGCCATGCCACCCCTCCAAACAGGAAGAAGGCTTGGCGAATGGGGATTGGCCAAGTGTAACCAGCCACCATGGAGCCAGTCCTAACTCGAGCAAGTTGATTGAAGAAGTCATGACTGGTGCAAAACTTTCATCATAGTGAGGGAAGTGGCACAGATTGTCAACCTCTCTTTTCATTCCAATCGACACCTCTACATCTAGTGCCACAATGTCATGCCACCTGGAGACAGGTTGGGATGCAGTGGACGGCCCAGGCATCTATGGGAAATGTGGGGGTGGGGGGAGGGCCAATCTGGGTCAGTTACTTGTTTTTGCAGAAATACATACCCGGGACACAACTTTTTCATAGTTTGCAATAATTTGCCGGAAATTTTTATTAATGCATGAAAACCAACTTTTAATTACATGTACTATACTGCACTCTTAAACACATGCTACTCAATATTTGGTGTAGCCTGACACTGCATTCAAACTACACAGGCAATCTGCCCGGTCTTCAGAACCACCTCCCTTCCAAGCCAAAAGTCAACTCTGTATTGCCTTATGCTGGCTCTGTAGCACCTGTGTTGGGCCACAACACCGGCCATGTTCTCACAGTTACTGCTGGCATGACACCTGATCTACATTTTTTAAATCCTGTATCAATATTAATATCAAATGAATCGGGTAAGACAGCCAATGATAAACAACACAAAACGGTCGTCTCCAAATGCCAAAACCCTTACTGATTAGGACAGGTTGTGTGGTGGCTGGCCACGATGGAGAAGTCCCCCAGCAAGTTTCTGGTCTCGGTCCCTCAAGCTCCTCCTCCCCAGGCAGTCTCTTGCGCTCAACAAGGGACCTGCATGCACTTGTAGCTCCTAGTTGCCAGCAGGTGCAGTGTCTGCTCCAGTGGATGCCAAGGAGGGCAGACCGGAGGCTAGGACTGACTTGGTTTCACTTTGCTTGTGGCTTGCTTTTTTACTGAGGCTTCCCTCAATGCGTCTGCTTGTTTGGTGCTGCTTTCTTCCCTGAGTGGGCTTGTGCTGTAATACTTTGTTGGCATTGATATCCTAACTTCTCCAGTTACATAACTTCAATCATTGTAGATCTTGGATGGAATATTCTTGGTGAACTGACAAGTAGAAACCCTCATGCATTACACAAAAAAAATGAAAATGAAATTCTGAAGATATTTATATGATGCTTGTATAGTTTAATATTAATTGAGTACTTGAGCATTGAATTCCTGAAAGTGGCTTTAAGCTGATAATGATACCAAAAATGTAATTACCTTTAAGGCCAGTTTAACAGTCATACTTTCATTGAAAACTTTTGACTGGTCATCTGAGCAGTGTCACAAGGATAGGTCTGTGGTGCCCAAGCTGCCATCAGATTGCATGACAAGTGATGTCCACCCCTTGCTGCCATTCCTGTACCAGCCCAGGCGTCGGCTGGGCTCCAGCTGCTTCCACTCAGTCCCCTCTGTGACTCCATGCTCTAGCTGTAGTGGTCCCGTGGCAGCCTTCTGTTCCCATCATGGTTGCGATAACACAGGATGAATGAGAGTAGGCAGCAGGAGGTATTGGAATGGTAGGAAGGGAGGATATATTACATGTGATGATTCCGTTTTGCTGCTTGATGCAGGAAGCAAGTGGAACAATTTTCATGTGTCGGAGAATCACCTGATTGCTGTTTGAAACATTTAAAACAATTAACCTTATCAATATATGCTTATTGCATGTTTTTGTCTTACTGAGTGGAGCTTCACATGTGCAATTAAGGGTAACCAAACCCTCATAATCTTTTCACGAAGAGCTCAATAGGTTGTAGCGAAACTCTTGTGATGTTTTTGGCAGGTACCACTATCCACGTGTGCCACGCACCTTTTATGTGTCCCTAAAAGTGGGGACCAGAGAGTTCATTGGCGAGGGGTCAACACGCCAGGCAGCTCGACACAACGCTGCAGCCAAGGCTCTGCGAGTCATCAAAAGCCTCCCCATGCCAGAAGGGCCTGCACAAAAGGAAGAAGTGAAGGTCGAGACAGAAGATGAAGGTGGGTTCTACTGTTTTTGCCCTTGGAATAATTCTGTTGTGGTCTGGATACATCTTATTCTTTGAGATGGTCTTAAATATATGCCAGGTGTCAAATAATTATGTCCCAAAAGAGTGCCCTCCTCCCTTGCCTCCCATCATAGGTGTGGGTGAGCTCCCCAGTTCCTACTCAAACTCATCCTAAATTAAGGGACCACACAGGGAACTTAACAGGAGACAGCTCTGCCTTAAGGTGGTCACTTGACTGCTAAACTCAGAATGAGTTTGAGGATGGAAATGCAAGAGGAAGCAGCTGGGACCTAGCTAATGATGAGGTCAGTTGTGGAATTGCAGCAATGGGCAGAAACTGTGTGGGACATTACAAGTTCACGCAAAGAAAAGTGCTGCTGATCAGGCATTGCAATCATCAAGAATTAGTTCCTCATACAGATGTTTTCCTTAAATATAGAGGTTGTAATTTTTTAAATTTATTTAAAATATGTTTTAATGAATCGTGGTCAGCTTCTTGAAAATGATGGGTCAGAAACTATTTTTGACTCACATGCGAAGCAAAAGTGAGTCTATGTACTCACCCTTTTCGTCCGTCCGGGCGTCTGTAAAAAACTTTAACGTTGGATTTTTCTTGGAGACTATTAAGTCTATCAACACCCAATATGACATGATGGTGTAGGATGACAAGGCGTACAAAAACATACATAGTGGCTTGACCTTGCTTCAAGGTCAAGGTCGCAGGGGCCGTAAATGTTGTCTAAAAAACAGGCATTTTTCAATTTTTCCCAATTTTCTCAGAAGTTTTTGAGATTGGATACCTGACCTATATATGGTATATAGGGCAAAGTAATCTCTATCTTTTGATTCCAGTTTGATTTACCTTGCTTCAAGGTCAAGGTCACAGGAGTTCTTTAAAGTTGAATTGTATACATATTTTGAAGTGACCTTGACCCTGAACTATGGAAGATAACTCTTCCAAACTTCATAAGATTGTAGTACACATGTTATACTTTTATACTAGATGACCAGTGTCATCTGTCTGCGCGGCCGTCCGGGCGGCCAAGCGGCCGAGTGTCCTGTCGTCCATAAAAAAACTTTAACGTTGGATTTTTCTCGGAAACTATTAAGTCTATCAACACCCAATTTGGCATGATGGTGTAGGATGACAAGGCGTACATTAACATACATAGTGACTTGACCTTGCTTCAAGGTCAAGGTCACAGGAGCTCTTTAAAGTTGGATTGTATACATATTTTGAAGTGACCTTGACCCCGAACTATGAAAGATAACTCTTCCAAACTTCATAACATTGTAGTACACATGTTATACTTTCATACTAGGTCACCTGTGTCATCCATCCGGGCGTCTGGGCGTCTGGGCGTCCGGGCGTCCAGACGTCCTGCTGTCCGTAAAAAACTTTAACGTTGGATTTTTCTCGGAGACTATTAAGTCTATCAACACCCAATTTGGCATGATGGTGTATGATGACAAGGCGCACAAAAACATACATAGTGGTTTGACCTTGCTTCAAGGTCAAGGTCGCAGGGGCCGTAAATGTTAAAAAAGAGCCATTTTTCACATGTTCCCAATTTTCTCTGAAGTTTTTGAGATTGGATACCTGACCTATATATGGTATATAGGGCAAAGTAATCCCTATCTTTTGATACCAGTTTGATTGACCTTGCTTCAAGGTCAAGGTCACAGGAGCTCTTTAAAGTTGGATTGTATACATATTTTGAAGTGACCTTGACCCTGAACTATGGAAGACAACTCTTCCAAACTTCAGAAGATTGTAGTACACATGTTATACTTTCATCATGAGACACATTTGGTCACATATCATCAAGGTCAAGGTCAATTTGACCCTTATGAAATGTGACCAAAATGGGGTAGTAACCACTAAAAGTAACCATATCTCATGGTAGAAAGTGCCAATAAGCACCATTGTGCTTCCTATGTCTTGAATTAACAGCTTTGTGTTGCATGACCTTGAATGACCTTGACCTTGGGTCAAGGTCACATGTATTTTTGTAGGAAAAATGTGTAAAGCAGTTCTTAGTGTATGATGTCATTGTTAAGTTTAGTTGTTTGACATTGATCTTGAAGGTCACCTGAAGGTCAAGGTCATGTAAAGGTCAAGGTCAAGCATGTGAGTCGTATGGGCTTTGCCGTTCTTGTTATAACTAGTGGGAAGGATGACATTTTGAAAGGAGTAATGACGTGAATTTTATTATACGAATCTGTATTAATCATAGTAAAAACACTCCCAAATGAAAATAAACGCACACATGAGCTATTCCTTAATCTTTTCAAAAGAGGTTTATGTCATATTTGAGGTACAGAGATGCAGTGTATCTGTATGTGATTTGATGGGAGTGATCTGAATTGGTTTATCTCATTGTCTCCACTGTTGGACACCTGAATAGGCATGGGTATGAAAATGGGTATGTATGCAAAGTCATCCGAATTCTTATGAGCATTTTCTAAATTTCTGCAGTTTCTTAATACAATTTTTGACTCACATGCGAAGCAAAAGTGAGTCTATGTACTGAGCCGTTTCGTCCGTCCGTCCGTCCGGGCGTCCGGGCGTAAAAAACTTAAACGTTGGATTTTTCTCGGAGACTATTAAGTCTATCAACACCAAATGTGGCATGATGGTGTATGATGACAAGGCCTCAAAAAACATACATAGTGACTTGACCTTGCTTCAAGGTCAAGGTCACAGGAGCCATAAATGTGGTCTCAAAAACAGTCATTTTTCACATTTTCCCAATTTTCTCCCACGTTATTGAGAATGGCGACCTTAGCTACAAGTGGTATATAAATCAAAGCAAGCCCTATCTTTTGATACCAGTTTGGTTGACCTTGCTTCAAGGTCAAGGTCACAGGAGCTCTTCAAAGTTGGATTGTATACATATTTTGAAGTGACCTTGACCCTGAACTATGGAAGATAACTGTTTCAAACTTAATAATTATGTGGGGCACATGTTATACTTTCATCATGAGACACATTTGTTCACATATCATCATGGTCAAGGTCACTTTGACCCTTATGAAATGTGACCAAAATGGGGTAGTGAACCACTAAAAGTGACTATATCTCATGGTAAAAAGTGCCAATAAGCACCATTGTGCTTCCTATGTCTTGAATTAACAGCTTTGTGTTGCATGACCTTGGATGACCTTGACCTTGGGTCAAGGTCACATGTATTTTTGTAGGAAAAATGTGTAAAGCATTTCTTAGTGTATGATGTCATTGGTAGGTTTAGTTGTTTGACCTTGACCTTGAAGGTCACCTGAAGGTCAAGGTCATATAAAGGTCAAGGTCAAGCATGTGAGTCGTATGGGCTTTGCCCTTCTTGTTAAAATTTGAGTTGAATCATGACATTGCACCTGTCATGTGACTACGTAAATTTGCTCCTGCACCTCAGCCGAGTACTGTTTGTCTCAGTCTATGGGTGGAGTGATGCATAGGGTCTATTGCAGTGAATGATAATAACAATCCTCATCATCATCCTCATCATCATCATCATCATCATCATCATCATGATAATAATAGGAATGTTATTTCTTGCTCAGATACATTAGAATTCCTCTTGGGGCTTTTCTCTCATTCAAGATGAACGTTCCCGATGGGGTTTGGCTTCGCGCAACCGTTCAAGACGAACGTCCCTAATCGGGAATTTGCACTTAGAAAATTTGCCGCTCTCACCTACCATGCTTAATTCAAAACTAAGAGGTAGAGCTAGCTTCTCTAGCTATCTATTAAGAGAGGCAACTCTAGTGCCCTTATTCCCATGCATTGCGATGTATAGAGATATTTTTGAAGCCAGGGGTAGCTCTGCTTCGCAGGTTGACGAGACAGTTTCACGCTATATTTCATTGTTGCTTTGCAGCGACAGCAAATGATGGATGGAGCACTTGTCAGCATTTGAAATAAGAAAAATTTTGCAGACAGAAGGCTCTGAGATAGAAGAATATGGTAATGAGTTCGTCCAAGGCGAGCGAAGGTGACAGGGAGATCACAGGAGATGGAAGTTCTGCATCCAGTCGATCATAGCCCAGCCAGCAGCTGTGCAGAATTTGTCTGCGGATAAATTTGTTAAGTTTTTTCCTGGGTGATTGGCACAAAGATTCTGTCTTTCTTTCCTGCTATGCATTCATTTACGGGAACAAATGGCCTTCATCTGTTGAAAGATTGCCACATTCCTCTCAACTTTCTCAGCCAAGATCTCCTTGCTGATTAGGTGTTAGTGCCCGAGGATGCATATGGTGTAGCGGAAATTTTTCCAGTTGAGAATTTTCAACCTTGAAGTCAACGACTTTATGTGTATAATCTACAATACCAGTGAACTTTCTTATCAAACTTTAACCATTTTCCTTCATGTCTGATGAGGAATTGAGCTTTAGGAGACTCAGGAAAAATTTTCCTTCTTTATTTCAACCCCGTGTTCTCATTGTGGTGCAAAAATGTGAAATATTGTCCAGTTTTACAAAAGCAATTATATTAATGTGATTGACTTAATTTTTGGGTATGATGTAAATTATGTTTACAATTAAATCTGATAAGTTCAAAGTCTTATTGTGTATAGTTTTTGGGGGGCAAGTGTTTTCCTAAAATGTAGAAATGTGTTGTCTGATATGCCATAGCTAGAGACGAAATGCCCTGTCTTGAATGAGTTAACCCTCAGTCACCACTGTGCAGCACCCAGTACCCAGTTTTATTCATCTGTAGGAGAGGCAATGCTAGGAGAGGCAATGCTAGGAGTGGCAATGCTAGGAGAGGCAACGCTAGGAGAGGCAACGCTAGGAGAGGCAATGCTAGGAGAGGCAACGCTAGGAGAGGCAACGCTAGGAGAGGCAATGCTAGGAGAGGCAACGCTAGGAGAGGCAATGCTAGGAGAGGCAACGCTAGGAGTGGCAATGCTAGGAGAGGCAACGCTAGGAGTGGCAATGCTAGGAGAGGCAACATGAGTTAAGTATCTTGCCCAAGGATGCAACTGATGCATTTCATTTGTGTAGAACCACACCAGCTAGCCACAAGGCAAGTGTTCTAACCACAGGACTACTGGAGCCCTCGATGGAATGTGTCATATATAAACGTACAGTATTTTTACTCAATTTACCTGACTCTGGCAAGGAAAGGGTCATTTTGGAAGCATGGCATTTCCGTAGTCTTGGTTAAAGCTTGCTCTCCAAGATAATCATTTAGCACAGCATATTCTGTACATTGAATGGTTGCACCGGCCATGACAGATAACTTTGATTTTGAATAGACATGCCTGAATTTGACTATTAGAAATTTTCATTGCAGAAAAGGACAAACTGAAGTCGGAAATCAGTCTAGTCCACGAAATAGCCCTAAAGCGAAATCTCCCGGTCAACTTTGAGGTAAGTTGCAAGAAATTCTTTCTTATCTCATGGCAAACTTTACCATGTGTTGATGTCTGTACTTTTCCAAAGCATGTTTTGAGAATTTTGCTAGTCAGGGTTCAGTTGTTGTGCCCACTGTTTCCTTGTGATGGTCGTACATGTTTAATTGGGTGTGTATGGGTAATAACAACTGTGTTTGTGAGGGTTGTGACAACAGTGTTTCCTGTCTGATGATTGTATCATCTGTATTTCTGAATAATGGTCGTAACATCTGTGTTTCTATCTGATGATTGTAACATGAGTATTTCTGTCTGATGGTTGTAACATCTGTGTTTCTGTCTGATGGTTGTAGCATCTGTATTTCTGTCTGATGGTTGTCATATCTGTGTTTCTGTCTGATGGTTGTAGCATCTGTATATCTGTCTGATGGTTGTAACATCTATGTTTCTGTCTGTTGGTTGCATCATCTTATTTATGTCTGCTGGTTGTAACATCTGTGTTTCTGTCTGATGGTTGTAGCGTCTGTATTTCTGTCTGATGGTTGTAACATCTGTGTCTCTGTTGGTTGTAACATCTGTGTTTCTGTCTGATGGTTGTAACATCTGTGTCTCTGAATAATGGTTGTAGCATCTGTATTTCTGTCTGCTGGTTGTAACACCTGTGTTTCTGTCTGATGGTTGTAGCATCTATAGTTCTGTCTGATGGTTGTAACATCTGTGTTTCTGTCTAATGGTTGTAGCATCTGTATTCTGTCTGATGGTTGTAACATCTGTGTTTCTGTCTGATGGTTGTAGCATCTGTATTTCTGTCTGATGTTTGTAGCATCTGTATTTCTGTCTGATGTTTGTAACATGTGTCTCTGAATAATGGTTGTAGCATCTGTATTTCTGTCTGATGGTTGTAGCATCTGTATTTCTGTCTGATGTTTGTAACATCTGTGTCTCTGAATAATGGTTGTAGCATCTGTATTTCTGTCTGATGGTTGTAACATCTGTGTTTCTGTATAATGGTTGTAGCATATATATTTCTCTGATGATTGTAACATGTGTTTCTGTATAATGGTTGTAGCATCTGTATTTCTGTCTGATGATTGTAACATCTGTGTCTCTGTCTGTTGGTTGTAGCATCTTATTTCTGTCTGATGGTTGTAACATCTATGTTTCTGTATAATGGTTGTAGCATATGTATTTCTGTCTGATGGTTGTAATATGTGTTTCTGAATAATGTTGAAGCATCTGTATTTCTCTATAATTGTGTAATGGTCATTATATGCAAGCATCTTGTGCAGTGATTGTAATGCCCTTGTTTTTCTGTGCGATTGTTGTAACCAGTCTTTTAAAAATGTTTCTGGCATTCTATAGTGTAGTACCCATTTTTCATTATGTCTGGGTCATAACTGACACTTGTGTTCTTCCCGGTGTGCAGGTGGTGCGGGAGTCGGGACCGCCACACATGAAGATGTTTGTGACGCACTGCAGTGTGGGGGACCTGATGACAGAGGCGGAAGGCAACAGCAAAAAGGTCTCCAAAAAGAAGGCAGCAGAGATGATGCTGGAGGAGCTACGGCAGATGCCTCCCCTCTCCGCCACCATCCAGCGCCCCAAGACCAAGCAGCCAGTCAACAAGAAGAAGAACAGGAACCTCATCAAGGTGACTCTCGACTTTCTCCGCTCAGTGCCTTCAGCTTTGGGCATTGCGCATTTTGCATTATGTCTGGCATATAGAAATAGTGTCTTGCTACCCTCCTAGGGTTTTTGATTCACATGCGAAGCAAAAGTGAGTCTATGTACTCACCCGTTTCGTCCGGGCGTGGTGTCGTCCGTAAAAAAACTTTAACGTTGGATTTTTCTTGGAGACTATTAAGTCTATCAACACCCCATTTGGCATGATGGTGTAGGATGACAAGGCGTCAAAAAACATACACAGTGACTTGACCTTGCTTTAAGGTCAAGGTCGCAGGGGCCGTAAATGTTGTCTAAAAAACAGCCATTTTTCACATTTTCCCAATTTTTTCGGAAGTTTTTGAGATTGGATACCTGGTATATAGGGCAAAGTAATCCCCATCTTTTGATACCAGTTTGATTGACCTTGCTTCAAGGTCAAGGTCACAGGAGTTCTTTAAAGTTGGATTGTACACATATTTTGAAGTGACCTTGACCCTGAATTATGGAAGGTAACTCTTCCAAGCTTCATAACATTGTAGTACACATGTTATACTTTCATCATGAGACACATTTGGTCACATGTCATCAAGGTCAAGGTCAGTTTGACCCTTATGAAATGTGACCAAAATGGGGTAGTGAACCACTAAAAGTAACCATATCTCATGGTAGAAAGTGCCAATAAGCACCATTGTGCTTCCTATGTCTTGAATTAACAGCTTTGTGTTGCATGACCTTGGATGACCTTGACCTTGGGTCAAGGTCATATGTATTTTGGTAGGGAAAATGTGTAAAGCAGTTCTTAGTGTATGATGTCATTGCTAGGTTTAGTTGTTTGACCTTGAAGGTCACCTGAAGGTCAAGGTCATGTAAAGGTCAATGTCGTGTGAAGGTCAAGCATGTGAGTCGTATGGGCTGCCCTTCTTGTTTGTTTGTTTTGCTGTGGAAATGTCAATGCAGCCATATTGCAAAGGGAAGTTTAAAATAATGATTTTAAGGTTAAGTATTGTAAATCTTTTGTTGCTAGGGAAACAACAAAATGCTATATCATGGTAGGGAATGTATCAGAAAAGCGTGTAGGCATTACAAGTTATAGATTGAAAATACAGAAGTAGTGCATAAATATCATGCTCACCCCAACCCTCTTTGTCGCACACACACCCCCCCCCCCCCACCCCCCCCTCCCCCATATGGGACGTTGGCAACAGAGAACACACAACTGAAGTGGAAATTATTCGGAATGATGTGACTGGTTCACAAATGCTGTAGTGCTAATAGAAAAGTGTATGATGAAGAAAGGAAATGTGAGTGCTGTACAATTGTTTTCAATCTTCCACAGTTATGCTTCAATCATCTTGAAACTGGGCATAGAGAAATTCTTTTACAATTGCCTTTTTTTATCTTCCTTGTAATATATATGAGGTAATCATATTTGCAAAGGGGAATAATGGAAGTTAACCAATTCTGGTCAGTCCATCCCATTCTGTAGACGCCATTCATTGACATGGTGATGATGTCCACTCTTACTCATTTTATATTTTGATGTTAATAATGTTTGAGTTCTTTTGGTATACAATGCCCAAAAGGGAGTTAGCATTTGCTTCCTTTGTTTCTCATTGACGGTTGGCAACTTTTCTGAAAGGAGTGTAGATGGCAAATACCAAGTCTCACCACAAGGCCGACTGAAATTTGAAGAAAATGCAACCAAAACAGTCAAGATAAGGCAAAGTCATCAAGACAAAGAGGAGTGAATAAACAAGTGCAACAATAGGGCACAGTCAAACTTATGGAGTGATGAGGATGTACTCGCAGTGCCAGGGCACCAGAACTTTTGACTTTGGTTGTCTCATGGGCCAGCAACGTGGGTGCAGATTTGCTGAGAGGATTTTTATGTTGAGAGATCTTGCCAACTTCATGGTTTCAACCATATCTGCTCTGCTGAAGTACTGCTTTCAGCAAGACACCAAATCTCTTATTCCCATGTAATTTTCAAGGATCAGCTATTTCCTTGTGTGCCCTGGAAAACTTTGCTTTTCCATCTGCTTGCTTCTTGAAAATTCCTTTGTTTCGTTTAGTTTTTAATTCCCCTCAATCCTTGGTCAGCTCAACTAACAGCATCTTGTTTGTCCTGCTCTAACAAGTTCATGATAACTCAATTTTGGACAACTTTGTGTTCATCCTCAGTATTCCATAATATGCTCTCTCTCTCTCTCTTGCACGCACGCACACACGCGCACACAGGCGCACACACACACACGCACGCACGCACGCGCGCGCACACACACACACACACTCCCCTACTCACCCTCTTCCTGTTTCATGAGAAGATGAAGTCAAAATGATACTGGACAAGGCTGGTTTGTGAGCTGAATGTTTTGGATCTTCAGTGTAAATTCACCTGACATGGGCAGACAAAATAGAGAAAGTGAAGCTTGTAGACAGATTCCAAAGAGACAATATTGAAATACATGGAAAAGGGGTAGAGGAATGCTGTCAGAACATGGAGCTGTGTTTCATTACTTTCCCTTGATCTCTGAACAACTGTGTGGTGATTTCATTGGCTTCCAGCTTGAGAGTAGCTGCACACAGCTTTGCAACAACTGATTGGAACATTAACCCTCTGTGCGCCTGTGGCGGTCATAACCGCCGACGCAGTTATCCCCCCAACAGCCGTCGGCGGTTATAGTCGACAGACTGATAGGCATGTTTGAATCTGGTGCCGTTTGCTATGAATCTTGGGATTGTGAGAGCTCTCTACGCATGGAGACTGCGCAGAAGAGCCTGGCTTTCATAATAACAGTCACCATGTTTTTTCCCTGCAAGTGCGCGAATTTAGAGCGAATTATGAAGTTACCGATCGAGGTAGACGCGCTGCTGCGCGATTTCGATTGCGAACGCTGGCCAAAAAATGGCTGAGCTCGATCCTGATGAAGAGTGAATCTTTGAAATATTGTTCGATTCTGACTCTGAAGAAGAATTCCATGGCTTCACAGAGGAAGATTTGGTCGAGTTTGCCACAGACAGTGACTCTGATGACGAAATCGAAGTTGAACCAGCCCAGTCCAAGATTCCGTCTGCGTATGACCACTCATGGTTGCTGGAGTGCCAGACCATGGACTCTCCTCAACATGTGCCCGACGACGTATCGGAATCGGATGCTTTTCATCTTTATTTCAACAATGAAGTCGTTGACTTGATGGTCGACGAAACGAATCGCTATGCTGGTCAAGTGAGGGCGAAGAAAGGAAGCGATGCAGGGATTTATTCTCGAGTGAGTTAGTGGCAGCCTGTCACTCGACCCGTTTTTTATCTGTGTTGTCTCAGGTTTTTTTCCCTATGATATTGTATTGCATGGACATATTTTTCAGTGGGTCTATCAGAGAGAGCATTCAATTTTCCATCTTTCCTCAAAACAATTTGCCTCTATAGCAAAGAATAAAATAATTGTATATTTTTAAACAGAGGAGGGGTCTCGGTTTTTGGGCACGTCCAGAAAATAACTGGCTGCAGAGAGTAAAAAACGTGAAAAAATTTATGGTGTCCAGAGGGTTAACAATGTGAACAGTGCGTTAGTTGAGAACAGTCAGTGTTGTCTGAGAATGGCAGTGCTTGATTTCAATTCTCTTCCAGCAGCATTCAGCGTTACTTTCTTTGATTTATATGACTAGAACTCACAAGATTAGCTCCCCAGTTTAAATATTATTCCATGCACATGATACATCGGAATGTAAAACACATGGACCGAAGCGATAGGGAAGAGTGAGATCTGAGATTGTTGGTAATTTGCTGGAGTGCCAGTCTTGGAAGTCCAGTCTGGACATGCGATCCACATGGTCGTGGTGCAGGATGTCTACATGAGCACACAGTAATGCTGTGAAAAACACTCATGGAAAAGGCTGAGAAGTTGAGATGAGTATACGCATCTGCCACCAAGAAGGGTATGGAGGATAGGACCTTCAAAACAAGGGCTGGAGTGGGGGACAAAATTCACTATCGTGATAGTTTGGACATTACTGAAGCCTTTACTTTTCTGTGACAGCTTGATTTTGTTATATTAGCCTTAGAAATACTTGTCCAGCAATTTTTTTCTACCAGGTGTTTTATTTAAATATCCAAGGAAAAAAAAGGAGCATGTATAGTTCAGGAGTAAAAAAATATATATTCTGTGTATTCTTGCCTTTTAATCAAAGCCTTTTTGAAGTATTTGTTAAGAGTGTTATTGCTATGATAGGTGACAGTGTGTGTGAAGTGCAGATCCTCCAAGCCCTCATGGCAGTGGGCTTGGAACTTAAAAATAAAAAATTACTCAAAAACTGCTTGAAAGAAGAAACCAGTCTGAGAGAAGATGGAAATGTGTAAATTAATGAAAAAAGGATTTTGAAGTTTGAAGTTATCAGTGGTTGATTTTTAGCCTTGGAGTTTATGAAGGTCAGTACACGGTGACCTTCTTAGATTGCTGCCATGGAAACCTGAAGTTTCAGGACAGGTTGTTTTTTGTTGAACAGTAATTTGATACTCTGCATGTTGGTCTTATGAATAGTACTTTCAGCCCTCTATTAATGCCTTAACCCTCCTTCATGCCTCTTCATGCCTGAACCTGGCCAGCAGCGGTTCACTGAAGTATTCTCATGGCTTTCCCTGTTGTTTTGCCAGACAACCAGTGCATGAAACCTGTTGCAGGTGCAGAAGGCCGACCTCAACTATGGGGTGGGTATCAATCCCATCAGCCGCCTCATCCAGATCATGCAGGCCCAGAAGAAGAAGGAACCCATCTACACCTTCAAGGAGGAGCGGGGACTGCCAAGGCGCCGAGAATTCGTCATCCAGGTCTTGTCTCAGCCCTTGTTTGAAGGAATTACCTCCCTCTCTGTCCGCAATTTTTGCCTTACTCAATGTGCTTTTCTTTTCACTCACCTTGAAAAGTTTTTTGCTTAGTTTGGTGAATCAATGTCAGTTTGTTCCTTTAACCCTCTGGACGCCATTAATTTTTCACGTTTTTTACTCCCTGCAGCCAGTTACTTTCTGGACGTGCCCAAAAATTGAGACCCCTCTTCTGTTTAAAAATATACAATTATTTTATTCTTTGCTATAGAGGTTAACTTTTAGGAGGAAAGATGGAAAATCGAATGCTCTCTCTGATAGACCCACTGAAAAATATGTCCATGCAATACAATATGATAAGGGGAAAAACTGAGACAAAAAAAACAAAACGGGTCGAGTGACAGGCTGCCACTGACTCACTCGAGAATAAATTCCCGCATTGCTTCCTTTCTTCGCCCTCACTTGACCAGCATAGCGATTCGTTTCGTCGACCATCAAGTCAACGACTTCATCGTTGAAATAGAGATGAAAAGCATCCGATTCCGATACGTCGTCGGGCACATGTTGAGGAGAGTCCATGGTCTGGCACTCCAGCAACCATGAGTGGTCATACGCAGACGGAATCTTGGACTGGGCTGGTTCAACTTCGATTTCGTCATCAGACTCACTTTCTGTGGCAAACTCGACCAAATCTTCCTCTGTGAAGCCATGGAATTCTTCTTCAGAGTCAGAATCGAACAATATTTCAAAGATTCACTCTTCATCAGGATCGAGCTCAGCCATTTTTTGGCCAGCGTGCGCAATCGAAATGGCGCAGCAGCACGTCTACCCGATTGGTAACTTCATAATTCGCTCTAAATTCGCGCACTTGCAGTGAAAACATATGGCGACTGTTATTATGAAAGCGAGGCTCTTCTGCGCAGTCTCCATGCATAGAGAGCTCTCACAATCTCAAGATTCATAGCAAACAGCGCCAGATTCAAACATGCCTATCAGTCTGTCGACTATAACCGCTGACGGCTGTTGGGGGGGATAACTGCGTTGGCGGTTATGACCGCCACAGGCGCGCAGAGGGTTAATCACCACGGGATATTTAACAAAATCACTGTGCTTCCTCCTAATAGTCTATTTTTAGGTAGTCCCATGACAAAAAAAGTGTATTAAGAGGACAAACAATCTTGGTAGTACAAATGAACCAGTGCGGAGACAGATTCGTGAATGGCTCTGCCCAGTGTAAGGTGTGGTTGGGGAGTTAAGAATAGTAGTGGTTTATCAGTAATTTGTTGTAGGCAGACAGAATGTGATGCATAGTGGAGAAGCAGCAAAGGATGAAGAGGATGGCAGGATAAAGTCAGTAGGGGCAGTGGACCCACTGGGAGGAAACAATGCAGAATAACCTTGGCTGGTGTGGTCTTGGGGCTTTAGAGCCTGCCAGGTGAAGGTGAGCGTGCTGTCCCCACACCAGCCATTTTGACAGACGCAAACTATTATCCTCTTTTTCTGGGTGTTGGGAGATGGAGCAGTGGCACTCGAGCATGATTTGATTGGTTGTCTTGGAAGCTTCTCAGAATTTACAGGGCTTCAGAACTGTAAGAGTGTGGTCATTTGTAGTGTAACTAGTTAGGGCTGTTGTCCAGTCATGAGAGTGCTCACCTGCAGTCCCTAGCAGCCAGCAGGATCAAGAGCTGTGCCTCCTGGACCAAGGTGCATTGACTCTTCCCACCAAGGAGTAAAACTCCCTGCAAGGGCTGTGATGGTGCAGTTGGTGTCATTCACCCTTTGCCTTGGCCATGAGCCAACTTTGGGATGGAATATTCCCCAGGGAACAGAGATGGTACTGGTACCAGTTAACATCCTATGTGTTGCTCTGTTGTCCAGTGCTAGGCCAGAACAGATCAAGTGGCCCAGTTATCAAGGGATAAAGTGTGTATAAGGCAGAATGAAAGCCAGTTATGGTGACCAGTTGCTGCATAAAACCAATAAGAACTGGCACATTTGACCTGTACTGTAATGCATGTTCATCATGCAGGTGGAAGTGGACGACAACACATGTACTGGTACTGGACCTAACAAGAAACTGGCCAAGAGAAACGCTGCAGAAGCCATGCTGCAGCTCCTGGGTTACAGCAAACCCTCCCCTCAACCTGCCAAATCCGCCATCAAGACTACACCCAGTCCTGATGTAAGTGGAAATGCTTCCATCTTACCTTTCTGTCCACTACCCTCTCTCATGTTCCTCTCTCCTCTCTCCTCTCCTCTCTCCTCTCCTCTCCTCTCCTCTCCTCTCCTCTCCTCTCCTCTCCTCTCCTCTCCGCTCTCCCCTCCCCTCCCCTACCCCTCCCCTCCCCTCACCCTCCCTCCTCCCCTACCCCCCCCCTCCCCATCCATCTCTTCGCCCGCCCCCTTACTCCTGTCCGCTCCCGTGCCTCTCCCCTCCCCGCCCGCCCTCCCCTACCTCTCCCCTCACCCTCTCCTCTCCTCTCCTCTCCTCTCCTCTCCTCGCCTCTCCTCTCTTCTAACCTCTCCTCCCCTCCCCTCTCCCCTCCCGTTCCCTCCCCTCCTGTTCCCTCTCCTCTCCTCTCCTCTCCTCTCCTCTCCTCTCCTCTCCTCTCCTGCCCTACCTCTCCTCTCCTCTCTCTCCTCTCACCTCTCCCATCTGTCTCAACCTCTCCTCTCCTCTCCTCTCCTCTCACCTCTCCCCTCCTCTCACCTCTCCTCACCTCTCACCTTCTCTCCTAACCTCTCCCCTTCTCTCCTCACCTCTCCCCTTCTCTCCTCTCCTCTCTCCCCTTGTCCTCTCCTCTCTCCCCTTGTCCTCTCCTCTCTCCCCTTGTCCTCTCCTCTCTGCCCTTGTCCTCTCCTCTCTCCCCTTGTCCTCTCCTCTCTCCCCTTGTCCTCTCCTCTCTCCCTTGTCCTCTCCTCTCTCCCCTTGTCCTCTCCTCTCTCCCCTTCTCCTCTCCTCTCCCCTTCTCTCCTCTCTCCCCTTGTCCTCTCCTCTCTCCCCTTGTCCTCTCCTCTCTCCCCTTGTCCTCTCCTCTCTCCCCTTCTCTCCTCTCTCCCCTTGTCCTCTCCTCTCTCCCCTTGTCCTCTCCTCTCTCCCCTTCTCCTCTCCTCTCTCCCCTTCTCTCCTCTCTCCCCTTGTCCTCTCCTCTCTCCCCTTGTCCTCTCCTCTCTCCCCTTGTCCTCTCCTCTCTCCCCTTGTCCTCTCCTCTCTCCCCTTGTCCTCTCCTCTCTCCCCTTGTCCTCTCCTCTCTCCCCTTGTCCTCTCCTCTCTCCCCTTGTCCTCTCCTCTCTCCCCTTGTCCTCTCCTCTCTCCCCTTGTCCTCTCCTCTCTCCCCTTGTCCTCTCCTCTCTCCCCTTGTCCTCTCCTCTCTCCCCTTGTCTCCTTCCTCTCTCCCTTGTCCTCTCCTCTCTCCCCTTGTCCTCTCCTCTCTCCCCTTGTCCTCTCCTCTCTCCCCTTGTCCTCTCCTCTCTGCCCTTGTCCTCTCCTCTCTCCCCTTGTCCTCTCCTCTCTCCCCTTGTCCTCTCCTCTCTCCCCTTGTCCTCTCCTCTCTCCCCTTGTCCTCTCCTCTCTCCCCTTGTCCTCTCCTCTCTCCCCTTGTCCTCTCCTCTCTCCCCTTGTCCTCTCCTCTCTCCCCTTGTCCTCTCCTCTCTCCCCTTGTCCTCTCCTCTCTGCCCTTGTCCTCTCCTCTCTCCCCTTGTCCTCTCCTCTCTCCCCTTGTCCTCTCCTCTCTCCCCTTGTCCTCTCCTCTCTCCCCTTGTCCTCTCCTCTCTCCCCTTGTCCTCTCCTCTCTCCCCTTGTCCTCTCCTCTCTCCCCTTGTCCTCTCCTCTCTCCCCTTGTCCTCTCCTCTCTCCCCTTGTCCTCTCCTCTCTCCCCTTGTCCTCTCCTCTCTCCCCTTGTCCTCTCCTCTCTCCCCTTGTCCTCTCCTCTCTCCTCTCTGCCCTTGTCCTCTCCTCTCTCCCCTTGTCCTCTCCTCTCTCCCCTTGTCCTCTCCTCTCTCCCCTTGTCCTCTCCTCTCTCCCCTTGTTCTCTCCTCTCTCCTCTTGTCCTCTCCTCTCTCCCCTTCTCCTCTCCTCTCTCCCCTTGTCCTCTCCTCTCTCCCCTTGTCCTCTCCTCTCTCCCCTTGTTCTCTCCTCTCTCCCCTTGTCCTCTCCTCTCTCCCCTTCTCTCCTCTCTCCCCTTCTCTCCTCTCTCCCCTTGTCCTCTCTCGCCTTCTCTCCTCTCTCCCCTTCTCTCCTCTCTCCTTTTGTTCTCTCCTCTCTCCCCTTGTCCTCTCCTCTCTCCCCTTGTCCTCTCCATTCTCTCCTTGTCCTCTCCTCTCTCCCCTTGTCCTCTCCTCTATCCCCTTGTCCTCTCCTCTCTCCCCTTGTTCTCTCCTCTCTCCCCTTCTCCTCTCCTCTCTCCCCTTGTCCTCTCCTCTCTCCCCTTGTTCTCTCCTCTCTGCCCTTGTCCTCTCCTCTCTCCCCATTCCTCTCCTCTCTCCCCTTCTCCTCTCCTCTCTCCCCTTGTCCTCTCCTCTCTCCCCTTGTCCTCTCCTCTCTCCCCTTCTCCTCTCCTCTCTCCCCTTGTCCTCTCCTCTCTCCCCTTGTTCTCTCCTCTCTCCCCTTGTCCTCTCCTCTCTCCCCTTGTCCTCTCCTCTCTCCCCTTGTCCTCTCCTCTCTCCCCTTGTCCTCTCCTCTCTCCCCTTGTCCTCTCCTCTCTCCCCTTGTCCTCTCCTCTCTCCCCATCTCCCTCCCCCATCTCTCCTCTCCTCACCTCACCTCACCTCTCCTCTCCTCTCCTCTCCTTTCCTTTCTCTCATCTTTCTCTCTTTTCTCATTTCTTTTCCTCTCCTATCTCGTAATCTCTTCTTCATTTCTCTCTGAGTTTAATAATGAAGCTCTAGTTTCTGATGTTCTCATCTTTTTTTAAATGTGAACAAGTCCACTCCACTTAATAAATAGCAGTTGCAAGTTTAATTGGCCTAGAAAAAAACCTTGTATGTTGATGTTAGAAGCTTGGCATCGTGGTAATGATAATTGTATCTATACATGAGCATGGCTCTGTTGAACATCAGCCATGCAAGTGCTCCTGGATGAAGGGACAGCTTTCCTGTCACAGTGACTGATGGTGTCCATTCTCTGGCTAAGATGTTCAGGTATTATTTCACTGGTTTTGAATGTGCTTTTTGACTCACATGCAAAGCAAAAGTGAGTCTATGTACTCACCCCTTTCGTCCGTCCGGGCGTCCGGTCCGGGCGTCCGAAAACTTTAACGTTGGATTTTTCTCGGAGACTATTAAGTCTATCAATACCAAATGTGGCATGATGGTGTATGATGACAAGGCCTCAAAAAACATACATAGTGACTTGTCCTTGCTTCAAGGTCAAGGTCGCAGGGGCCATAAATGTTGTCTAAAAAACAGTCATTTTTCACTTTTTCTCAATTTTCTCTGAAGTTTTTGAGATTGGACACCTGACCTATATATGGTATATAGGGCAAAGTAATCCCTATCTTTTGATACCAGTTTGGTTGACCTTGCTTCAAGGTCAAGGTCACAGGAGCTCTTCAAAGTTGGATTGTATACATATTTTGAAGTGACCCTGACCCTGAACTATGGAAGATAACTGTTTCAAACTTAATAATTATGTGGGGCACATGTTATACTTTCATCATGAGACACATTTGGTCACATATCATCAAGGTCAAGGTCACTTTGACCCTTATGAAATGTGACCAAAATGGGGTAGTGAAGCACTAAAAGTGACCATATCTCATGGTAGAAAGTGCCAATAATCACCATTGTGCTTCCTATGTCTTGAATTAACAGCTTTGTGTTGCATGACCTTGGATGACCTTGACCTTGGGTCAAGGTCACATGTATTTTGGTAGGGAAAATGTGTAAAGCCGTTCTTAGTGTATGATGTCATTGGTAGGTTTAGTTGTTTGACCTTGACCTTGAAGGTCACGTGAAGGTCAAGGTCATATAAAGGTCAAGGTCAAGCATGTGAGTTGTATGGGCTTTGCCCTTCTTGTCTGAACTGGCTGTGAATAGAAATGAGTGTTCAGGTAAACATTCTGCATGGTGGTGAAGATGTTTGGAAGCAGTCAGGAGCTCCACTGTAACAAAATGTTTCCTTGAGTGTAGTGAAAAAACAGTCCTACTAATGAGATGTCCTTGCCATCCTCAGGGAGGATCTGGGGACAAAAAAGTGACGTTCCTGGACAGCAGTATGGAGAATGGAAGTAAGTTGATCTTCTACAAAACTCTTGAGTGTTCATTGATGGAGGAAAGCAGCTTGAAATTCTGTACTGTGCTGACATTTTGCAGTTGAATAAAAGATGACTGCTTCACCTATCTTGTTATGGATAAATGCACAAATGCAAATTGCCTCTCTGTCATTTGTGAAATCAAAGACATGTTGAAATGGAGACAAGAAAAATGGGATGTCAGAGAAAATGAAGGGTGCTAATTTTCAACTGGAAAGTCTTCCTATGGCATGTCTACTGGGTTCCCCCCCCCCCCCCCCCCCCCCCCCCGTCCCTTCCCCTCCCCCTTCCCTTCCACCTTGCCCTTCCCCCCCCCCCCGCCCTAATCCCCACCCCCCCCCCTCCCTCCCCCCCCCCCCTCCCCTTCCCCCCCCCCCCCCACCTCACGGTTCCTTCCCCCTACTTGGTTCCCCTTCCCCCCCCCCCTTCCCCACCCCCCACGTCTCCCTTTCCACTGGTTCCCTTCCCGTTCCCCCCTCCCCCCCCACGCCCCCCTACTTGGTTTCCCCCCCCCCCCCCCCCCCCACTTTTCCACCGCCTTCGCTCCCCCCCCCCCAACCCCCCCCAGCCCCCCCCCCCCCCCCCCCCCTATGTCTACTACTTGGTTCCCCCCTCCCTCCCCCGCCCACTGGTTCCCGTCCTCCCCCCCTCCCCCCCAGGGTTCCCCCTTCCCTCGCCTTGTTCCATCCCCCCCCCCATCCTTGTCCTCCCACCCACCCCCCCCCTTGATCTACTGTACTGGTTTCCCTCACCCCTCCTTCCCTCCTCCTTCCTCCCCCCCTCCGGGGTCCCTCCTCCTCCTCCTCCCCTTCCCCCATCCCCTCCTTCCCCCTTGCCCCTTCCCCCTCCCCCTGCCTTCCCTCCCCCCCTTCCCTCCTTTCCCTGTTCCTTCCCTCCCTCCTTCCTTCCCTCCTGTCCGCTCCCCCCCATAAGCCCAGCGCCCCCCCCCCCTTTCCCCCCCCCCCCCCCCCTTCCCCCCTACGGTCCCCCTCCCTTCCCCCCCCCCTCCTTCTCCCCTTCCCCCCCTCCCCCCCCCCCCCCCTACTCTTGTTTCCCCCCCCTCCTTCCCTCCCTTCCCCCCTTTTTCCCCCCCCCCCCCCCCCCCCCCCCCTCCCACCCCCCCCCCAAAACCCCCCCCCTTCCCCTCCCCGCTTCACCCCCCCCCCCCCCCCCGGTTCCCCTTCCCCCCCCCCCCCCCCCCCCCCATCCCCCACCCCGATATCTACTTTGGTTCCCCCCCCCCCCATTTCCTCCCACCCGCACCCCCCCCCCCCCCCCCCCCCCCCCCCCATAGGCACATCAGTTTAAGTGATGTGCCTTATAAGGACTTACTGTAGTTGAACATGTAAGCACATCAGTTCATGTGATGTGCCTTATAAGGACTTACTGTAGTTGAACATGTAAGCACATCAGTTTAAGTGATGTGCCTGATGAGGATCGACTTACTGTAGTTGAACATGTAAGCACATCAGTTCATGTGATGTGCCTTATAAGGACTTACTGTAGTTGAACATGTAAGCACATCAGTTTAAGTGATGTGCCTGATAAGGACTTACTGTAGTTGAACATGTGAGCACATCAGTTTAAGGCAAGACACTACTAGGAAGCATGAAATTTTTAGATATGTTTATTGAAATTTTTTTGTTTCATTGGCATGAAAGAACTCATAACAGTTAATCAAAACATCAAAGTTTGACAGTAATTAGAATTATGGGTAATCCAAAATGGCCGCCTAACATGCAAAAATATGCAAATTTCTGTATCTTTTTAAACTTCTATAACTTCTTAACTACTTGATATTTCTTGAAAATTCTTTTTGCATTAAAATTGTACACTCTTTATCTTTAAATGTACAGAAGATTATGTTTGTAATGCAAAAAGTAAAAAAATTGTACTTATTGCTTCCACATCAATATCCGAATTGCAGATAAAGTAGGTTCAACATCAAAGAAAAAAAATCATATCTGGCCAAATAATCAGTTTACAGCAAAAAGTGTCTGTATGTTCTTAAATTATTATACATGTAACATACCTGCAAAATTACAAGTCATCATCATCATCCTGTGATGAGTTTTAGTAATTAATTGATTTGAACTCTATGAAAAAAACACATTTTGAGAAAATGGCAAAAACAACTTTTAGTCATGCATAAGTCCTTCTAAAACTATCCATCATGGCTAAAACTTGTTTCATTTATTCATACATTCATCCAGCAGGACTACACATGCTAAAAAAATGAAACTGAACTTACAGTTTCCAGTTTTTAGTGTTTTTGTGCAGTGAGTACAAAAAAATGCAGGGATGGAAAAGTTCATGCTCAAGAGGAAAGGATCAGCCCTACTACTACACAGGAAATGCCAAGGTCAATAAAGGCAACTTCAGAGACACATGCTGTGAATGAGTCAACAACAAGTCAGTTTGCCATTCCAGCACCATAGGTTTCCCCTTCTTCTTCCTCCTGAAGCCTCCTCTTCTGATGCCTTGAGTTGAAGGCATGAAGCCACATACTGACATAGTGTAGGCGCTGTTGCTATGCCTGAACAGAGGCTGCCACATTAGCTTTCTTCATTCTTCTGGCATCACAGGCTCCACATTTCAAGCAAAGTTTTCTGGCTAAGCCATTGTCTTCATCGTATAGTATGCTGCAGGTAGACAGAACAGACCGAAACAGTTCGGGCAAAGAACAGCGTTCATTAGTTCACTCAGCTGATCTAAGTGCAACGTTGACCCCCTATGATCGGTTTCAATCGGCTGCTATGCTAGAGTTTTTTCGCTATTCTGCCTTACTTGCCTGCATCATCTGTTCTTCCTTCCTTGTGGGCCGAGATGTTGTTTGAACTTCCTTCTTCTCCTATTCCGGAATC
>JAWQFJ010001795.1:45000-134580 GCA_034096865.1 Theodoxus fluviatilis | reverse complement strand
TTTAAGGCAAGACACTACTAGGAAGCATGAAATTTTTAGATATGTTTATTGAAATTTTTTTGTTTCATTGGCATGAAAGAACTCATAACAGTTAATCAAAACATCAAAGTTTGACAGTAATTAGAATTATGGGTAATCCAAAATGGCCGCCTAACATGCAAAAATATGCAAATTTCTGTATCTTTTTAAACTTCTATAACTTCTTAACTACTTGATATTTCTTGAAAATTCTTTTTGCATTAAAATTGTACACTCTTTATCTTTAAATGTACAGAAGATTATGTTTGTAATGCAAAAAGTAAAAAAATTGTACTTATTGCTTCCACATCAATATCCGAATTGCAGATAAAGTAGGTTCAACATCAAAGAAAAAAATCATATCTGGCCAAATAATCAGTTTACAGCAAAAAGTGTCTGTATGTTCTTAAATTATTATACATGTAACATACCTGCAAAATTACAAGTCATCATCATCATCCTGTGATGAGTTTTAGTAATTAATTGATTTGAACTCTATGAAAAAAACACATTTTGAGAAAATGGCAAAAACAACTTTTAGTCATGCATAAGTCCTTCTAAAACTATCCATCATGGCTAAAACTTGTTTCATTTATTCATACATTCATCCAGCAGGACTACACATGCTAAAAAAATGAAACTGAACTTACAGTTTCCAGTTTTTAGTGTTTTTGTGCAGTGAGTACAAAAAAATGCAGGGATGGAAAAGTTCATGCTCAAGAGGAAAGGATCAGCCCTACTACTACACAGGAAATGCCAAGGTCAATAAAGGCAACTTCAGAGACACATGCTGTGAATGAGTCAACAACAAGTCAGTTTGCCATTCCAGCACCATAGGTTTCCCCTTCTTCTTCCTCCTGAAGCCTCCTCTTCTGATGCCTTGAGTTGAAGGCATGAAGCCACATACTGACATAGTGTAGGCGCTGTTGCTATGCCTGAACAGAGGCTGCCACATTAGCTTTCTTCATTCTTCTGGCATCACAGGCTCCACATTTCAAGCAAAGTTTTCTGGCTAAGCCATTGTCTTCATCGTATAGTATGCTGAAGGTGAGACCAGACCGAAAACAGTTCGGGCAAAGAACATCGTTCATTAGTTCACTCAGCTGATCTAAGTGCACGTTGACCCACTTATGATCGGTTTCAATCGGCTGCTTCGCTTCTGCCTGCATCATCTGTATCTTCCTCCTTGATGCCGATGTGTTTGAAGTTTCTTCCGGAATCGAGGCAGTTGAGATGGAGGGACGAGGAGGCAGCGATCGCAATGGCACTGTCAACGCAGGCGTTGACGAAGTAGAACTAGACTTTCGACCTTGACCGCGAAGTATTTTCGAGGTGCGTGCAGCCGAAAGCTGCTCTCTTCGCCCACTATTTTTCGGTCGCGGCATAATGTTGAGTTTATTCACTCATGGGCATTCTCTGATTGTTTGATTGAAGTCGAATTTATTCGATTTGGTGCAAAACATAAACTAACTGAGAGAATTAGCGTTGAAGCGGCAGCCATGTTTACGATGCATTGTGGGCCAGGGAATCCTCGCTTTGGAGTCTCTGATTGGTTGAAACAAGTGGAATTCCCTCTCTAAGCTCAATGATTGGCTAGTGAGTTTGCAAACAACCCTGTGTACGCTGTTTGAAATCATCAACTAAAAATAGACCACTATAGTTGGCGGAGTGATTTCCCTTGCTGTGCTCGATCGAAAAGACGAGCTTTCCAACGGTACCGGGCGTGAACCTCTTCGTAGAATAGATCGAAAGTTACAATTTTTCCAAAAGTCATAAAATACGATGCATCAATGACGTTTTTAACGTTTTTTACGAGGAGTGATGTTTTTAAAAGCCATTTTATTCAACTAATTATCGAATGACAGGTCGAAAAAAACACGTGGGAGCATTTGCAAGTGTTTGAACTACTCAAAACTGATGTTATCTCAAAAACGTCCAGATATGAAATTTTCCCAACTTTTCGACCCGTGTCTTGCCTTAAGTGATATGCCTGATAAGGACTTACTGTAGTTGAACATGTAAGCACATCAGTTTATGTGATGTGCCTGATGAGGACTTACTGTAGTTGAACATGTAAGCACATCAGTTTAAGTGATGTGCCTGATAAGGACTTACTGTAGTTGAACATGTAAGCACATCAGTTTAAGTGATGTGCCTGATGAGGACTTACTGTAGTTGAACATGTAAGCACATCAGTTTATGTGATGTGCCTTATAAGGACTTACTGTAGTTGAACATGTAAGCACATCAGTTTAAGTGATGTGCCTGATGAGGACTTACTGTAGTTGAACATGTAAGCACATCAGTTTATCTAAGGCAGGTTTCTCAGAAGCATCATACATGATCCTCTTGCAGGACCAGAGGCGCTTTTCATTTGGAAAAATATAAACAATCTTTAGAGATGAGTGGTCACAGTGAGCACTTGCGAAGCCCAAAGCTTGTCTGCTAACTGAACCTGCATACTTAGGTTCTTGCTGTGAGCACTCATCTCTGAACATCTTGTTAAAGGAAACCTACCTCAGTTGTGCTCGATGAGGACTTGCTATACTGTGTGGGTTTCTTTGTCTTACACCCTTTAAATCTCATCTCTGTTTTAGCATGTCTTTAGCTTAACAAACAACCAAGAACTTCACCTTTTTATTATTTAATTTTTTTTCATCATTACTGTGAAACCTGATGGTATTCATAATTCAGTCACAGTTGTCGGGCGTGGTGGATGAGCTGTTGTAGACAGGAGAGCTGGAAGGAACACTGGGCTCCAGCACTTCTCCCTAGAGGGCTTTCTGGCTGTTGTAGACAGGAGTGCTGGAAGGAACACTGGGCGCCAGCACTTCTCCCTAGAGGGCTTTCTGGCTGTTGTAGACAGGAGTGCTGGAAGGAACACTGGGCGCCAGCACTTCTCCCTAGAGGGCTTTCTGGCTGTTGTAGACAGGAGTGCTGGAAGGAACACTGGGCGCCAGCACTTCTCCCTAGAGGGCTTTCTGGCTGTTGTAGACAGGAGTGCTGGAAGGAACACTGGGCGCCAGCACTTCTCCCTAGAGGGCTTTCTGGCTGTTGTAGACAGGAGTGCTGGAAGGAACACTGGGCTCCAGCACTTCTCCCTAGAGGGCTCTCTGTAGGGCTGGATTGCCAACACAACACGACAAATGTTCCAGTGCCTTGCATACTTTATGGTTTACAAGCAATGTGGCCACTAATCTCACAAGCAATATGGCCACTAATCTCACAAGCAATGTGGCCACTAATCTCACAAGCAATGTGGCCACTAATCTCACAAGCAACGTGGCCACTAATCTCACAAGCAATGTGGCCACTAATCTCACAAGCAACGTGGCCACTAATCTCACAAGCAACGTGGCCACTAATCTCACAAGCAATGTGGCCACTAATCTCACAAGCAACGTGGCCACTAATCTCACAAGCAACGTGGCCACTAATCTCACAAGCAATGTGGCCACTAATCTCACAAGCAACGTGGCCACTAATCTCACAAGCAATGTGGCCACTAATCTCACAAGCAACGTGGCCACTAATCTCACAAGCAACGTGGCCACTAATCTCACAAGCAATGTGGCCACTAATCTCACAAGCAACGTGGCCACTAATCTCACAAGCAACGTGGCCACTAATCTCACAAGCAACGTGGCCACTAATCTCACAAGCAACGTGGCCACTAATCTCACAAGCAATGTGGCCACTAATCTCACAAGCAATGTGGCCACTAATCTCACAAGCAACGTGGCCACTAATCTCACAAGCAACGTGGCCACTAATCTCACAAGCAACGTGGCCACTAATCTCACAAGCAACGTGGCCACTAATCTCACAAGCAACGTGGCCACTAATCTCACAAGCAACGTGGCCACTAATCTCACAAGCAACGTGGCCACTAATCTCACAAGCAATGTGGCCACTAATCTCACAAGCAATGTGGCCACTAATCTCACAAGCAACGTGGCCACTAATCTCACAAGCAACGTGGCCACTAATCTCACAAGCAACGTGGCCACTAATCTCACAAGCAACGTGGCCACTAATCTCACAAGCAACGTGGCCACTGCACCTCCCTGCATGATTAGTGAAAGGTGAATAAGTGACTTGCTCTTATTCTAACTAGTCCCAGTGCTTTTCTGATCCATGGCCTTACACAGCCTACAGGGGCTCATAGGCTGTACAACTCCATCCATCCATCCATCCATCCATCCATCCATTCATTCATTCATTCATTCATTCATTCATTCTTTTGATTGGGAAATGTTAATGTGTAACATATTTGTTCACTGTGACTACAAATGTAAGTTTTTTTCATGCACTGTGTAACATGTCTTTATGTAGAAGCATTTGCCTTCTCTAGTGCCTTTTTCCTTTATTTTGCTTATTTTTGTTTTGTTTTTTGTATTTGAACCTTGAAATGAGTAGACCTGGTAAATGTGGTGTAAAGAGATCAAACCCTTTGCATGTGTTTGTAGGTAGCGAGAAACCCAAAATGCCCAAGGCCAAAGAGAATAAAGAGGGTAAAGTATATATTATTTCTAACTGTCCCTAACTCTAACCCTTTCCTTTAATGAAAAATCTGTTGAGGGTTAAGCCTGCACAAGGTGTATGGACTGTTGTTACCTCCGCCACGGAGCTTATCTAATTACCTTGGTTGATTTGTTAGTTTGTTCATGTGTTCCTTTGTTATCTAGCAAAATAACCAAATGAGTTCAAGGTGGATTCTAATGAAATTTGGTGCAAGGTCGTGGTTTCACCCTAGGAGCAGTCTATTCCATTTTTAAGGTTATCTGTTATCTTGTTTTAGAATTACAACCATAAACAAATTTAATTGCTTAGGCCGTAGGCTGGCATGTGCTGCAAACTGACATTTGCGTTCCACACTTAGGGACTGCTAGCAGGCACTAAAATGAACTGTAGCATCAGGCCTGGCTAGCAGAATATGCTGCCTGAATTACACAGGCTATGGAAGAGGTGCTGTGATATCTCCACCACTGGCTGCCTTGGCGGAGGTTTGCGGTCTCCCAGTGCTCCCTAGTTGGACATTCATTGGTAGGTTTTGTTTGGACCCTACATTGAGTACAAAGCTTTTCATTCCTGTCCCCAGCATGGTGTTCTGCTTTGTCTTAGGAACTTTCTCACATGACTCTCAGGAGAGGGTGTCAAGGAGGAGACCTATGATAGCTAGGAAGGACTCTCAGACCGTTCATGGAATCTGAAGAAACCAGACTTCAAGGACAACAAATAGTAATATCTGAAATTAATTTATATGCCGGCAATGAAGACAGAATTTGTCAGACATCGCAGTAGCTTTAAGGCAAGAGCACTTTGAAGTTGACGAGAATGTCTGAAGCTTGGTCTCTACCTGAGGTTGGAAACTTTTCTGTCTCATGCAGGGTGTAGGGAACTTCCATGGACTGAAATGCAAAGTACCATGCAATCACAGAATGATAAGGCAAGCATAGGGTGCCAAGCAGATGCAAAGGACACTCATTACCAGCACTGCCTCACTCCCTGAAGGGCAGCTTGCTGCAGTGCTGGATGAAGTATTCATGAATCACATGATGTAGTTCATGGTGTACAATGTACTCAACTATAAATCATACTTGCTCTTCTTGTTCTGTGTTTGGTGATAATGATTTTGGCTAGTTAACTCACTGGAGTCGTGGCTAAATATTGTGATTGTTCTCCGGAATCGTAAGTTTTTCATGCATTTTAAAACATATAATAAAAATACAAAGGCATAAGATAACAAGACAAATTATATCTCAGATGAAAGCTCTTTATTTACTCTTTACATCCCAAGAATGATCTAAGTGACTAAAAGTGCTAATTATAAATTACACACCCTAGAATTGAGTGTGTACATGCGCAAAAATGAAAAAGTAGGAAAAAAACTGTTCACTAGCTGTTATGGGAAGCATACAAGCACTCAGAAAATGAAAAACTTTAAATTTCAATATCCAAGTAATGCAAATATTTATAAACATTTAGTATAGACAAGTACAAGGAGATGGAAGCTTGCAATCAACCAAATCAAAGTCAATGATCATTGAATAGAAGGAACAAATTGTTTGCTGTGTCCGTCCGCAGGAAAATACAGAATCTTCAAAACAACAAACAGGTCACAATGGTTCAAAGGCATAAGATAGTGAAAATTACTACCTATCAAACAGTGATCTTTCCACTCTATACACAGAAATAATGACCAGAATATTTTACACAAAGAATTGAGAATGCAAATGGAGAAAATGCAACAACTGCACAGTGGCAACATGTAAAACATGAAGGAAAATTACACACAATGTCCATTATCTGGAAAGCATGCAATCACTGAAGAAGAAAAAACTCTTTCTCAACCTGAGCATGCAAGTGACTACATAAGAAAAATGTCCAGACAAAAAGAAACAATTTCTACTCTTAAGAAAAAATTCACTACTGATTTGATGACTCCTGAATGACTCTACTCCAGTATGAGATGAAGAAAGTAAACAAGAAGCTCACAATGCCCAGCCTCTGGAAAGACTTCAACTACTTTGTACTGAGGCAGGTCACTTGGTGTAATCCTCTGCTGAGTGGTACAGCTTCATGCAAGGGTCCACACACAAGGCGAGAAGAATCCCTTCTAACTGCACTGCGGGGACTTGCACAAGTTCGGCGAGGTGTCGATCGCAACAAACCACTGGTGCTGGGTTGAGGCGACCCTGAACTGCTCGTGTCGGCTGAACTTTCTTCGTTACACACACTCCAATATCCAAGCTGATCATCAGCGATTTCCATGATTTCACAATCGCTATCATCACTTTCATCATACTCTTCTTCTGATAGACAATGTATAAGAGTATCTTCCTCATCAGAGCCGTCAGAAATCGCAAGTTCCAGCGTCTCCGTTCGTTGCTCTCTGGCCATTTTGTCAACACGAACACCATACGCACAAAAGTTACGATTTCTGATCATCTGTGTAAAAGATTTACTAAAGGGAACTAAATCTGCTTGCACATTCCTTCAGTTACACAGGCAAACAAGAGTTATCACCCTTAGACCAGTAGAACAAGAGCGAGAAATTTCCAATCGCATCGCAAACAATCTTGCGATACGACTTTGGCGGGAGGACGCCTATCGTGATATTTCTCGCGATATGACTCCAGTGAGTTAAAGCTTATTTGTATTTTTGTTCTTGGATGATGATGTGAACAAGTTTAAACTATTTGAATGTGTTTTTAGCTGGCAAGAAGCCCGAAATACTGAAGACCATGGAAGTAAATATATGTATTGGTAGCTGTTCCTTACCCTCATCCTTGAAAGTTTTACTGTGAGTGAAGCCTGCCCATGATGGATGGGGTGTTGCAGGAAATTCACTTAGTTTGGGTTTTGTCTTTGCATGAGATCTGAAACTGATTTTGTCTGTTCTCTGTAGGGTGTCTGGCTCTGAATGAGACATTTCTTCATATGAACCTTGATACAAGCAGAATTGAATCGAGCAATGGAAAAGATTAAACTGTTTTGTTTGTAGGCATCAAGAAACTCAAAATTCCCAAGGCCAAAGAGAGTATAGAGGGTAAAGTATATTTCTGACTGTTCTTAACTCAAACTCATTGTACTGCTTGTTCATGGCAAAGTACTTGAGGCCACAGAGAGTATGGAGAAAAAGTATATACATGTGTGCATATATGTGTGTGTAAATTTCAGATTGTTGACTCACATGCGAAGCAAAAGTGAGTCTATGTACTCAGCCGTGTCGTCCGTCTGTCCGTCCGTCCGTCTGTCCGGGCGTAAAAAACTTAAACGTTGGATTTTTCTCGGAGACTATTAAGTCTATCAACACCAAATGTGGCATGATGGTGTATGATGACAAGGCCTCAAAAATCATACATAGTGACTTGACCTTGCTTCAAGGTCAAGGTCACAGGAGCCATAAATGTGGTGTCAAAAACAGTCATTTTTCACATTTTCCCAATTTTCTCCCACGTTATTGAGAATGGCGACCTTAGCTACAAGTGGTATATAGGTCAAAGCAAGCCCTATCTTTTGATACCAGTTTGGTTGACCTTGCTTCAAGGTCAAGGTCACAGGAGCTCTTCAAAGTTGGATTGTATACCTATTTTGAAGTGACCTTGACCCTGAACTATGGAAGATAACTGTTTCAAACTTAATAATTATGTGGGGCACATGTTATACTTTCATCATGAGACACATTTGGTCACATATCATCAAGGTCAAGGTCACTTTGACCCTTATGAAATGTGACCAAAATGGGGTAGTGAACCACTAAAAGTGACTATATCTCATGGTAGAAAGTGCCAATAAGCACCATTGTGCTTCCTATGTCTTGAATTAACAGCTTTGTGTTGCATGACCTTGGATGACCTTGACCTTGGGTCAAGGTCACATGTATTTTGGTAGGAAAAATGTGTAAAGCATTTCTTTGTGTATGATGTCATTGGTAGGTTTAGTTGTTTGACCTTGACCTTGAAGGTCACCTGAAGGTCAAGGTCATATAAAGGTCAAGGTCAACCATGTGAGTCGCATGGGCTTTGCCCTTCTTGTTTTTTACTCTTTTGTCATCAGGACTGTAGTGAGGAAGGACAGGAGGTGAGAGGAGTATTGTTTTATGCCTTGGAAGGCAGCTTCTTGCTGGTTGCCTCAGATCCAGTCTGTGTCCTCTTGGAGTAGGTCTCAAAGAGGCAGTTCTTCTTCTTCTCGTCCGCAGTGGCTATACGGTCACTCCGGTATGGGCAATGAATGTCCTCGTTTTCTCCAACTCGTCGCGGCTGCCATATAGTTTGGTCTGCAGGGCAAAGGGCAAAGAGGCAGTTCTTCTTCTCGTTCGCAGGGCTATAGGGTCACTCCGGTATGGGCAATGAATGTCCTCATTTTCTCCAACTCGTCGCGGCTGCCATATAGTTTGGTCTGCAGGGCAAAAGGCAAAGAGGCAGTGAGAGTCAAGGCTGGTAGGTTAGGTGTGAACTTTGCCAGTTGGTTCAACATACTCAAGAAGATTTTGCAGGTCTGTGATGTTAGTTGAGGCTGGGAATTAGTGGATGACCTCCAGCTTGGCTGGGTCAGTGCTGATGCCTGTGGTGCTGCTGATGTGTCCAAGAAAAGTGATGTTTGTTTTGGAAAATTCACATTTGTCATTGAATGTGAATCCAGTTTCCTGCAGTCATAGCACTGCTCTGACACATTGGTCGTGAGTGTGTTTGTCTTTGGCATGGACAAGGATGTCATCCATGTGGCAGGTGACATGACGTCACTAAGGTGATTGAAGCAGAATTGGCCAAAAGGGACGAAGAAAGTAGTTTCTTTGAGTCTTCTGTGAGAGGTATCTGCCAGAATCCGTTCCTTGCATCCAGCGTGATGACCATTTTGGGCTGGGCTAGCTTGGCTAACCTTTCATCAACAGATGCCACAGGATGAATCTTTTGCTGGATTGTTTTGTTCAGCTGGATAAGGATGAAGTTATCAGTGGTTGATTTTTAGCCTTGGAGTTTATAAAGGACAGTACACAGTGACCTTCTTAGATTGCTGCCATGGAAACCTGAAGTTTCAGGACAGGTTTTTTGTTGAACTTGGTCAAAATGTTCTGTTTGACTTTTGGACCAATAGTGCTACTGTGG
This sequence comes from Theodoxus fluviatilis, assembly GCA_034096865.1. Classification (NCBI taxonomy): domain Eukaryota; kingdom Metazoa; phylum Mollusca; class Gastropoda; order Cycloneritida; family Neritidae; genus Theodoxus; species Theodoxus fluviatilis. The sequence goes on along the minus strand of JAWQFJ010001795.1, from coordinate 124,951 downwards.
GCTGAGTTACTGGAGACAGGATACCTTCCTTGAGTACGTGGCCAATCTCTTCTTTGAGTTTGGAAACCAGGGGGTCATCTGAGGAGTAAGGATGCTTGTTGGTTGTGCTTCAGGCCAGTGTGAAATTCGGTACAGCACCTGGGAGTTTTCCCAGGCCTTTCTGGGAACTCTTCCTGGAAGTTTGCTTCATCCTCGTGTTGGGTGTTGAGAAGAGCAAGTCCAAGTTTACACAGACCGCTTTGCTGAGAGGAGCGCTTCTCTGACCCATGAAGATGCAGATGAACTCATTCATTGACTTGTTCTTGAAAAATCCTAGGACTGTGAGTGTGGTTGCTCTGGGTCCTTTTATTATTTTGGATGCCCCCTGGACTTTGTTCCCGCATGATTTGGCCCATTTCTCTCTGACAACTGACACAGATGCTTGTGTGTCCAGCTTGAAGGTAAGAGGCTGTCCATTGACACTAATGTCAGCTCATTGTCATCCTGTAGATGATATATGTAACCTAAGAATCCTCATCTGATATTGTGGACACTCTATGCCTGGGCCTGTGGTAAAGGGATGCTAGAGGGGTGCGGCAGACACTTTGGTAGTGCCCCTTCCTGTTGCAATGGCTGCATATCGCCATTTGGGGTGAGCACTTGTCTCAACTGTGTGCCTCCTCCCTGCAGTACGTGTCTGATTTTTTAGCAGATTGACAGTGTGCTGCTGGCCTGTATACCTTTTTCCTGGTGGGCTCCCCCTGTGGGTTTGGGGTAAAAATAGACCTACCGCGTCTCCCTACTCGATTCGTAAGAGGCGAATAACTTGGGACTCACCATGACTTGATCATCATTCACTCTAAACTGTTCTAGTGATTTTCATGCTTAATGGCCTTACATAGCGTACAAAGGCTTATAGGCTGTAAAACGCTATCCATCCATCCATCCATCCATCCATCTTAGTGGGCTTGCAGGGATGTCACTTAAGCTGTGGGTGGTGGTGGTTGTCCAGATGGTAGGTCTTACTGTGCTCTGCATGTGGAAAGAGCCTTATGACTGCAGGTGTCTGTCTGATCTTGCTCTGGAGCTCATCAGACAGTGCATTGTCCTGCATGCCCTCAATCATTCAGTCTCTGATGAATTCCTCTTTCAGAGTGCTGAATTTGCAGTCATGAATCCACAATCATATACAGTCTTTTATGAAGGAGTCAGCTGTCTCATTTGGTTTCTGGCACCACATGTGGTATATTGCTCTTTCAAATATTATGTTTGAAACATTGTTGAAACTTCGACCAGTTTGGAGGCAAACCATCAAAAGTTGTTGGCGTTGGCAGGTTGCTCAGGCTTGAGAAAGGATTACTTCCATCATAACTATTTTCAGCCATGGTGAGGGAATTTAGTCGGGAAACCGCTGCCACTACGCCATATTTGTGGAGGGTTGAAAAGACAGGCAACACATAAATCAGCTGTCACATCATGGAGCATAGCAAAGTTTGCTCTGTCACATCATGGAGCATAGCAAAGTTTGCTCTGTCACATCATGGAGCATAGCAAAGTTTGCTCTGTCACATCATGGAGCATAGCAGTTTGCTCTGTCACATCATGGAGCATAGCAAAGTTTGCTCTGTCACATCATGGAGCATAGCAAAGTTTGCTCTGTCACATCATGGAGCATAGCAAAGTTTGCTCTGTCACGTGCCTTGCAGAGGCGTTGTGTCGTCTGCTTTGCTCACCATATACATTTCCCTACAGTTTATTCTATTAGGGGAGGGAAAAAAAGAAAAAGAATACATTTAATCATGCATGAGAAAATCAGGCCAAAGTGTAAAGAATTACTCAATCCCATTTTTCAAGAACAAAATTATTCTATTTCTATTAAATTCTCCAGAAAACAATGTGGTCATAGCACATATAAATAATTGTTTGCTTCCCCATAGAGTTACAGAAAGCATTTCACTACTGAGCCTCTTGAAGTAATGCTGGGCATTTGGTCAATAACTGTTCCATCCGCTGTAGCCATTTTTATAGTCATGTACAAATTGCCAAATGGGTGGGTTCCAACTTTGCATGGCACTGATGGGCAGCCAGTAGCACTTGCTGCCTGTGGAAGGCGACCTGGCCATCAGGTACTGGAGCTCTGAACAGGTGTGCTGGAAACTGGATCTGGCTTTTTTTTAGCTGTGCTGGCTGCTGGAAGTGGTGCTGGATGTCAGGTAGCATGATTGATAGTACTCAGCGGTGCCTGATGTGTAGTTGGTGCTGGCTGTATTGTGTAGTTATGGCTGCTGCTTGTACTGTAGTGTAAGGTACTGGCTGTATTGTGTAGTTATGGCTGCTGCTTGTACTGAAGTGTAAGGTGCTGGCTGTATTGTGTAGTGTTGGCTGCTGCTTGTACTGTAGTGTAAGGTGCTGGCTGTATTGTGTAGTGTTGGCTGCTGCTTGTGCTGTAGTGTAAGGTACTGGCTGTATTGTGTAGTGTTGGCTGCTGCTTGTACTGTAGTGTAAGGTACTGGCTGTATTGTGTAGTGTTGGCTGCTGCTTGTACTGTAGTGTAAGGTACTGGCTGTATTGTGTAGTGTTGGCTGCTGCTTGTACTGTAGTGTAAGGTACTGGCTGTATTGTGTAGTGTTGGCTGCTGCTTGTACTGTAGTGTAAGGTACTGGCTGTATTGTGTAGTGTTGGCTGCTGCTTGTACTGTAGTGTAAGGTACTGGCTGTATTGTGTAGTGTTGGCTGCTGCTTGTACTGTAGTGTAAGGTACTGGCTGTATTGTGTAGTGTTGGCTGCTGCTTGTACTGTAGTGTAAGGTACTGGCTGTATTGTGTAGTGTTGGCTGCTGCTTGTACTGTAGTGTAAGGTACTGGCTGTATTGTGTAGTGTTGGCTGCTGCTTGTACTGTAGTGTAAGGTACTGGCTGTATTGTGTAGTGTTGGCTGCTGCTTGTACTGTAGTGTAAGGTACTGGCTGTATTGTGTAGTGTTGGCTGCTGCTTGTACTGTAGTGTAAGGTACTGGCTGTATTGTGTAGTTATGGCTGCTGCTTGTACTGTAGTGTAAGGTACTGGCTGTATTGTGTAGTGTTGGCTGCTGCTTGTACTGTAGTGTAAGGTACTGGCTGTATTGTGTAGTGTTGGCTGCTGCTTGTACTGTAGTGTAAGGTGCTGGCTGTATTGTGTAGTGTTGGCTGCTGCTTGTACTGTAGTGTAAGGTACTGGCTGTATTGTGTAGTGTTGGCTGCTGCTTGTACTGTAGTGTAAGGTACTGGCTGTATTGTGTAGTGTTGGCTGCTGCTTGTACTGTAGTGTAAGGTGCTGGCTGTATTGTAGTTTGTACTGTGTGGTGTTAGATGTTGTGTGCATGCATGTGTGTGTGTGAGTGTGTGTGTGTGCGTGCATGCGTGCATAGGTATTGTAGTATATGATGTTGACTGTACAGTTGGGTATGGCATTTGATGGTGCTGGTATTGCTGTAGTGGTTGATGATGTGCATTATGCTCATGTACTGTGTAATACAGGCTATGCTATGAAATGTGGTGTCTGGTGGTGTGTGTTATGCTTATGGTGATGTACGGTGACGGCTGTGCTGTGGTGGTTAATGGGCTGTGTGTGTGTGTATTTTGTACTGTATGGTGCTGAATGTGGATGCTGTTCTGTAGTGTGTGGTGCCTTCGTGCCATTCACTGGACACTGTTGACTGCAGGTGCTGGTGGTGGTGGAGGTAACAACAGCGGCAAGGCAGGGCGACAGATAGCTCCTGGATTGCTGCTGCTGGACAACAATGCCTTGCCCAACTATCAGAGTGAGTGTGTACCTTCTTTCCCTCAGGTCACCCCTCTTCTGTTCATGTGGAGTAGCTACCTTGCTCATGCATGACCAGCACTTATGAAATGGCAAAGGAATTAAATATTTTCATCCATCTTAGTTGTCAAACCTCATTATTAGCTTTTGCAAATCATACGTGTACATGTATGTACTGTCATGAAGCCTGAGACGATCTGCAAACATACTGCAGAGGCCACTTACTCTCTTTCATTTTTGGTATCGAACCCAGTGACTGGTATTCTGTGAGGTTGAGGCTGGCTGTCAATTATGAGCTGCTGCTACCCTCCCTCATTCTCCAACTCTAGGAAAGTCACCGGAGTCCATCTCAGAAGCTGCCAAATCAAGAGGGACTCATGCATTTTGGTTGTCTTCCTGTACATGCATCAAATCGCACCATTCTTTCATTTTGGTTGTCTTCCTGTACATGCATCAAATCGCACCACTTCTTTCATTTTGGTTGTCTTCCTGTACATGCATCAAATCGCACCATTCTTTCATTTTGGTTGTCTTCCTGTACATGCATCAAATCGCACCATTCTTTCATTTTGGTTGTCTTCCTGTGTATGCATCAAATCGCACCATTCTTTCATTTTGGTTGTCTTCCTGTACATGCATCAAATCGCACCACTTCTTTCATTTTGGTTGTCTTCCTGTACATGCATCAAATCGCACCATTCTTGCATTTTGGTTGTCTTCCTGTACATGCATCAAATCGCACCATTTCCTTCATTTTGGTTGTCTTCCTGTACATGCATCAAATCGCACCATTCTTTCATTTTGGTTGTCTTCCTGTACATGCATCAAATCGCACCACTTCTTTCATTTTGGTTGTCTTCCTGTACATGCATCAAATCGCACCATTTCTTTCATTTTGGTTGTCTTCCTGTGTATGCATCAAATCGCACCATTCTTTCATGAGAGGGAAGGTATTCAAAGACATAAAGATTGATGGGGGAGGTATTTAAATTGCAACAGTGCCAAATTTTAGTAACAGAAATTCTTTTCACAAAGATGGAGTCTGCTTTAGAGTACTAAGAGATGAAGAGCTATAGAATGATGGTTCCTTTCCATACTTGAACACATTGTGTTTCATGTCCAGTAAGAACCAAGCTCATTGTGTCATTCATGTCTTTGCAGAGGATGCTGCCTCCAGCTCCAGGCTGAACCCGCAAGCAGAGAGCCTGGTGAAGGAGGCAGCCAAGAAGAACAACATCGAAGTAATGCTGGAAGACTTCACAGGACAAGTATGGGCCCTCCTCATAAAATAGTTCTTGTTGCATCATATCCCTGGCATGTCCTGAACACAACAGGGCACATCCAGTTTTATATCTCAACTGCACATCGTGGCGGGGGAAAGCTTTACTTTTGTGCATGGTAATAGAGATTAAAACATGTGAATCATCCTAGGTGTGTCAAATTTTGGATTTGACTGATGTCTTTAACCTTTAGAGCGCCGCCGGCGCATTGATGCGCCACAGCGTACATTCCCCAGACGTCCGCCGGCGCATCAGTGCGCCGAGCGATAGTGACGTGCTTTGTTTACTTGCCTAATGCAGCCATCGAGTCGTGCTGTTCTAAAAATATCACAGCCTCGTGCAGGGATCACGTGGCAACGAGATCCGCCATTTTGGCGATCGAGGGAACGTGGGCGAATTTTCTGCAAATTTTTTCACGAAGTTGCGTCTTTGTCATTTGTGAACGGGACTTTGTTGTTTGCCAGTATGGCGACTGACGAAGAAGTTGAAGCGCTTGTGGAGTTATTTTTTGATTCTGACTCTCAGAATATGAATTCGAAGGCTTTACTGACATTGATGGGATGAGAGATGGAGGGATAGAGAGGCAAGCACGTGCTTTGGCGATGTGTGGTGGTCTGTAGATGGAGACAAGCGGAAACTTGATTCAGATGAAAAATTGACTCGGCTGACTTCCCTAGCGTAAGTAATTGTATGATTTTTTGTTTTGTTTTACCCTAAAACATTTTCAGATGTATTTCCAAGTAATCAAAAACTGTTGTATTCTTGAATAAATAGAGCAGTGTAGGAAAACACAGTGACTCACAGTGCTACGACTGATGTGTTGTCAGTTGTGGTCTGTAGTGTAGATTGAGACTGAGAGGAGCGGAAGCTTGATTCAGATGAAAATGACTTGGCTGACTTCCCTAGCGTAAGTAATTGTAGGATTTTTTGTATTAGTTTTACCCTAAAACATTTTCAGATGTATCTCCATTACTTGGAGACTCTATCTATGCACTTTTGCATTTTCATCAAAAGCTGTTGTATTCTTGAATAGATAGAGCAGTGTAGGAAAACACAGTGAATTTGTTTGTTTTTTGTTGTTGTCTGTATTCCATGATTTTTTAGCAGCTGAAAAAACATTCTATGGCATTTTCATTAATTGCGCCATGTAGGCCATCCATTTTTCTTCTCACCCTCCAAAAATCTACTTCAAAGCTTGAATAGGTAATAAATGATGATTTTTTAAAGTAAACATGGTGTTGAATTTGACCACACATAATAAACTTTGTGGCTCTGGGGTAAAGCAATGACGAAAATTGGTGGCGCTCTAAAGGTTAAACTGTTTGCACACGCATTTATCTGTGTAAAATCTTCAGGTTTTAAATCCTCAATTTAATTGTCTCCCCAAGTCCTTAAAAATCAGTCTAGAAACCACAAAGCCATGGTAAACGGTTTTAACAAAGTCACCTTTGTGGAAAATGGCCAGAAATATTTTTTCATATCACTTTATAGTAGTGTCAGTGTAGAGTATGACTGCTTTGTTTCTGAGGTAGTTGGTATTTTTTAGTTAACTTTTAACGTCCTGTACAGGTCCCAACCGCTCCTGAGGCTAAATCCTATGCCGCTTGTAACTGCTCTAGATTCAAGGGTTAGGTACCAAGGGAGATTACTCTGGCGGGAAGCTCTCTAGGACTGAAGGAATTATTGAGCTACTTCCGGATGGTTATTGCATCTCTGTGAATTTTTTCAATGGATTTCAATACGTTTCTGTTGTTATTAGAATTTTTCACTCAATTTTTGGCGGGCATTCCTCATTGCGAAGATGGCGGACATTGATTGCGAGATGGGGATCTCAAGGAAATTGGAAAACATAACGCATATGCATGCACTCATTTAGCACTGTTGTGACACAGACCTCTGCAGCTCCAGTTTCCAGTAAACGCTGGCTTCAAGCAGCGAGGGCGCACTATTTTTAGGTCAGGCGAGGAGTGAAGGAGATAAGGCTTTGCCCAAGACCAGCAGCCAACTAGAGTGGGATTGAAACAGCCATGAGTAGTTCAGACAATGACTTGTTTTTTATCAAAATGGTTCGATGTAAATATCTTGGACTTGGAGATTCCAATCTGAGTGATGTAACTGTTTCCAGTGTCCACACGAGTGATTTGTCCGACATCATCAGATGATGATTTCAGTGACGCCGAATGGTCAGACACTGTCGAGGAGTTTGCCAACAATCCTTTTGTAGAAACAGTTGGTCCAAGTGTACCACTCGGACTTGATGCAAAACTAGTAGAGTATTTTCTGTAACTTTTTCCAGGGGAAATGTTCATCATGATCCATGACTAGACTTTAGGCAAGGCAGAATGGCAACGGAACAATCAAACCTTCTTGGAGGAGATGAAAAAAAAAATATGAACATTGTTTCTGATTCAGCTGCCAGCTCACATCAGGTACATCTTAGAATGACCAGCATTCATTTTAGACTACACACAAAAAATTTCTTACAGATCCGTGCAATATAATAGAAGTTAGAATTTTTTAAACAAAAGAACCATGTTATATTTCATTTTTTCAAAAACTTTACAGAACTGGGGCTTGTAGTTGTGAAATTCCTTAGAGGGCGTTAAGAGTTACACATTTGGAGGAAGACTGCAACTGTCATCTGTCATAATGAGGAATGAGAACTTAAGATGTAGTTTTCTCAGTTTCCAGGTTTTCACCCGTTTATGTTAGATTTCAGACATGTGCTGTGAAGTTTGACTTCCTTGATACTTGGCCTATTTGGTTCTTATAGTTTCCTTGAAAGGATGACCCATAATCAAAACTATCATCCTGTATGACAAAGTCACAGGATCTTGAATACGTCATTAGCAACTCAATCCATGTAACTTAAGATGTGAAATTGTGAAAAAATATATTGCTCAGAGTAATTGTCTTCATTTTGGGTCAGGACATGCAACCCTATATTCTGTACTTCAGTGTTAAATTAAAAGTTTCTGTCATAAGCCCCTTTTCAAAAACTGGCAAAAATGTGCCATATCGGCAGCCATATTTGAAAGTTAATTAATATAATTTATGCAAACGCATCACAGGTAGACAGGACTGTAAGTGTAAAAGTAAAACCTGTTGGGACTTAAAAAAATTGGACCAAAAAATTGAACTGACAGAAAATAATGGTTACTGGGTTCTACTAACCATCAGTGCCTGAAAAATATTGTGATTGGAGCAGTAGTCTGTCTTGAGGACTGTTTAAAGATTAATCACTCATTTGGTTTAAAGCAATAGACCAAGAAAAACTGAAAAGTGACCTATAACTATTTAAATGACTGAGCAATGATGAACCTGGCAGTTTTTAACAATCAATGTCAGCTTGCTTGAAAACCCAGGACTCTAATAGTGAAAGACAATATTGCGAATAAAGCTGAACTGCTGAAGTAATTCAAATTTGCTGATGACTACATTGACTTGGTCATAAAGTTTCAGATTATTCAGTAGGTGAGTTAGTAAACTGTAGTTTATTTCATGTTCCAAGTTATACAGCCTTATACAGTAGTGCACAAAGCTCCTTTTAAAGCTGTTTGAATGCGCATTTAAAGCGTTCTTAAAAGGACCTTAACTTTTGTGTGGTTTTTGTCTGTATGAGCCCTGTTAAAGTAAAGAAGTTAGGAATCTGAGACAAGAAGAACTGTCTGCCAATGGTAAAGGCAGACCAGCTAAGACAAGTGTTGCCGAGACACACAGCAACATCATGCATACCAGTCTCAAACTGCTTTACTCTATAAAGAATGGGTTGCTGGGGTCGGTTGGAAAGAAAAAGGTGTGGACAGTAGCCGACAATCGTATTCTTTCTTGAGCCAAAGTAGTGCTTTACTCCACACACACACACACACACACACGCACACACACACACACACACACACACACACACACACGCACACACACATCATCATCATCTCTGCCACCCACCCACCAGTTGTTTTGTTTACCCAAATGTTTCTTTGCTACTTTTGATGCAGTATTTTCATTATTTTAAATATTTTTAATAGTGTTTTTATGGCTGCCTGAGTAATTAAGTCACTGCTTATGTCAGGAAATGGTCCATTAAACATATAATGCCATGTCACACTGTGCTCAACCCTTGCTGCCATTCCCATACTGCCCCTTGCTGCCATTCCCAAATACTGCCTCTTGTTGCCATTACCGTATTGCCCCTTGCTGCCATTCCCATATACTGCCTCTTGCTGCCACTCCCATATACACTGCCCCTTGCTGCCATTCCCAAATACTGCCTCTTGCTGCCATTACCGTACTGCCCCTTGCTGCCATTCCCATATACTGCCCCCTTGCTGCCACTCCCATATACTGCCCCTTGCTGCCACTCCCATATACTGCCCTCTTGCTGCCATTCCCATACTGCCCCTTGCTGCCATTCCCAAATGTTGCCTCTTGCTGCCATTACCGTACTGCCCCTTGCTGCCATTCCCAAATACTGCCTCTTGCTGCCATTACCGTACTGCCTCTTGCTGCCATTACCGTACTGCCCCTTGCTGCCATTCCCAAATACTGCCTCTTGCTGCCATTACCGTACTGCCTCTTGCTGCCACTCCCATACTGCCCCTTGCTGCCATTCCCAAATACTGCCTCTTGCTGCCATTACCGTACTGCCCCTTGCTGCCATTCCCATATACTGCCTCTTGCTGCCATTACCGTACTGCCCCTTGCTGCCATTCCCATATACTGCCCCTTGCTGCCATTCCCAAATACTGCCCCTTGCTGCCATTCCCATATACTGCCCCTTGCTGCCATTCCTATATACTGCCCCTTGCTGCCATTCCCATATACTGCCCCTTGCTGCCATTCCCATATACTGCCCCTTGCTGCCATTCCCATATACTGCCCCTTGCTGCCATTCCCATATACTGCCCCTTGCTGCCATTCCCATACTGCCCCTTGCTGCCATTCCCATACTGCCCCTTTGCTGCCACTCCCATACTGCCCCTTGCTGCCATTCCCAAATACTGCCCCTTGCTGCCATTCCCAAATACTGCCCCTTGCTGCCATTCCCATACTGCCCCTTGCTGCCATTCCCATACTGCCCCTTGCTGCCATTCCTCTATACTGCCCCTTTCTGCCATTCCTATATCCTACCCCTTGCTGCCATTCCCATATACTGCCCCTTGCTGCCATTCCTATATCCTGCCCCTTGCTGCCATTCCCATATACTGCCCCTTGCTGCCATTCCTATATCCTGCCCCTTGCTGCCATTCCCATATACTGTCCCTTGCTGCCATTCCTATATCCTGCCCCTTGCTGCCATTCCCATATACTGTCCTCTTGCTGCCATTCCCATACTGCCCCTTGCTGCCATTCCCAAATATTGCCTCTTGCTGCCATTACCGTACTGCCCCTTGCTGCCATTCCTATATCCTGCCCCTTGCTGCCATTCCCATATACTGTCCCTTGCTGCCATTCCTATATCCTGCCCCTTGCTGCCATTCCCATATACTGCCCCTGCTGAACAGAGAAATGATGGGCTAACTCTCCTTCTTCCTTATTGAAACTCTTTGTACTGTCTCAAGTGTCTTGAGTGACCATGTCAGGCAGATCAGGCAGCTCTGCCCTTAGGTCATCCTTTAACCACTGAATGACAACAATGAATGGGAGGAGAGAAACTAGAGAAGGACAGTTGGGGCATAGCTGACAGCCAGGTTCTTGTGGGAATGACCGCAGGGGATGGAGCAAGGCAGCATGCAATAAAAAGTCATGGATTTTTAAGTGTTCTTTGCATTCTGCCACTTTGAAGAGGCGTAGGATTTCATGTGCTGCCTTTGCTTTGCAGAACGGCTCCTACCTGTGCCAGGTGGCCCTCAAGACGGTGCCACAACATGTCAAGAGTGGGCGTGGCCGCTCTGCCCAGGAGGCGCGATTGGTGGCTGCCAATGAGGCACTCAATCTCCTGTCTGAACTGGGGCTTCTGCCCAGCCAGGAAGGAGTCGATTTCAGTGGAGATTGGTAGGAACTGTGTGTGTGCATGTATGTGTGTGCATGCATGTGTGTGCCATGCTACCTTCTCTGTTCCTTGCCACTGGAGAAGGGATAGGTCTTTCTCATTTACCTCATTATTTAATATTTAGCTGTTGTGCACTCTGCATGGCAGAGAAATCTGTTATTCATCACATAATTACAAAATTGAGAGTGCCAGTTTGGAGCTGGAAAATTTCTGATTATGCTCACCCCTTTGCAAGTGGATAGGGGCAGTATTGGAGTGGTGACAAGTGGTGGAGTGTGGAATATCCTGTGCTTGCAATTCTCAAAAGCAAAGTTCTAGCAGTTGTTGAACTATGTGAAAGAGAAAAATTTGCAAATGTCCTACACCATGTGCCACCTTCTTTGAGAATTATGAGTTAGAGTAGGAAAACTGGAGAGGTAAGGCAGTATGGGAACTGTGGCTAGTGTAGAGTGTAGCTATTTGAGACATCACATGGTAGATGAGATTGGGGTAGAGGTGGGGCAGTATGGGAACTGTGGCTAGTGTAGCTACATGAGACATCACATGTTAGATGAGATTGGGGTAGAGGTGGGGCAGTATGGGAACTGTGGCTAGTGTAGCTACATGAGACATCACATGTTAGATGAGATTGGGGTAGAGGTGGGGCAGTATGGGAACTGTGGCTAGTGTAGCTACATGAGACATCACATGTTAGATGAGATTGGGGTAGAGGTGGGGCAGTATGGGAACTGTGGCTAGTGTAGCTACATGAGACATCACATGTTAGATGAGATTGGGGTAGAGGTGGGGCAGTATGGGAACTGTGGCTTGTGTAGCTACATGAGACATCACATGTTAGATGAGATTGGGGTAGAGGTGGGGCAGTATGGGAACTGTGGCTAGTGTAGCTACATGAGACATCACATGTTAGATGAGATTGGGGTAGAGGTGGGGCAGTATGGGAACTGTGGCTAGTGTAGCTACATGAGACATCACATGTTAGATGAGATTGGGGTAGAGGTGGGGCAGTATGGGAACTGTGGCTAGTACATGAAACATCACATGTTAGATGAGATTGGGGTAGAATGATTTCTTAGAAAAGCAGCATCCAAGCTGTGGTTATTAAACTTGGTGTGGGAGATGAGAAATGCCATTCATCCAGCTAATCTGCACTGCATTCTGTGTTTGCAGGAAGCCTGTGGCAGCCCCCGATTCTGGCAGCACTGACAAGACTGAGAGGAAGGTCTAGGGAGAGGTGGAAGTGCCTTCTCCAGTCTCTCACGCTCTTCCTCTCTCTCTACCCTTTTCAAAACTGTTTACTTGCCCAGACTCAATTGTCTCTCTACCCTCCCCTCTCTCCCCACCCCACCCATGGCCCCTGTGTGCTCCTCCCTGCCTGCCTGCCACCCTGTCTGCCTGCCTCCCTTCCTTCCTTGTCATGCAGGGCTGCTTTAAGTAAAACTTGTCCAAGTGTCAGCACTCCACAGTCACCATCAGATGCACAGGATTTTGTCCTGTCCAGATAGGCCTGATTTTTTTGGGGGGGGAGTGGGGTTTGGATGTAATTTAGTTCTCATTTAAATATCATTTCAAAAAGCATGCAGTCCAGTTGAATATGTTGTGCTATCCCCCCACCTGATGTTGGCCTGACCTGGAGGAATTTGGAAGCCTTGTTTTGGTTGGAGTGGTACTACATCTGCATACACAATTCCCTGGGCACTGGCTGCTCAGCCTCTGGTGTGGAACTGAGATAATCTCCCAGTGGCCTGGCACATCTGCAGTCCTCACCCATTATGCAACATACATGAAGCCTCATCCTCCCTGAACAATCTGCAGTCATAAAGCCATCTCACTTTGAAACATCTGCCTGCAGACTAAAGAAGACTGTCCCAGATATCTTAGCAAGCTAGAACAACCTGAAATGATATCTACAAGGACATTCTCCATGTGGTGCTAAAAACACTGGAGATGCAGTGACAGGAGTGACTGTGGATTCATTCTGGCTGCTCTCTCCATGGAGTGGTACACTTGCAGGTGTTCCATCACTGGAGGCTCTTACTACGACAGTGAAGTGCTGACAGCGACTTTGAAATGAGCAGTCCTGGTGTGGGGAAAGGAAATAATCTACAGCTACACAAAATGTGGACTGACAGCCTTTCATCCTCCTTCAAACCCAGACAAAGAGAAGTAGGCTTTGGTCTGCTGCCCTGGCCACCAGCCTCATGGACTTGTAGCTGGCCTCGGCAAAAAGGACATGTTCATGGACTTGTAGCTGGCCTCGGCACAAAGGACATGTTCATGGACTTGTAGCTGGCCTCGGCACAAAGGACATGTTCATGGACTTGTAGCTGGCCTCGGCACAAAGGACATGTTCATGGACTTGTAGCTGGCCTCGGCACAAAGGACATGTTCATGGACTTGTAGCTGGCCTCGGCACAAAGGACATGTTCATGGACTTGTAGCTGGCCTCGGCACAAAGGACATGTTCATGGACTAACTGCCACTTGTGCTGTGGTTGTCATGTGTGTCCAAGCACACCTAGACAGTGGTTGAACTGATACACACGTGGACTGGGCACAGAGAGCAGCACACAGGTGATGCCAATATCAGTGATCATGTGAGTAGGCAGACTGGTGTGGGTCATGGTGTGGTGAAGTGAGGTCATGAGGTGTGGAAATTGCCAGCGCTGGAGCAGCTGGCCTTGTTCTGCCCTCCCCTGGCTGGCCTGGGCCAGGAGAGCTTGCTGGAGGCAGGCCCGCCTCCAGGGGCTGGCTCTTGTCTGGGGAGAGAGAAAGTTCCTTTGACAGTGATGCCCTCCACAGCTCTATGAAGTTCTTGGCTGATGGACTTGTCATTTTTTGTTCCCTGCTCCTCGTGTAGAGTTGTGATGAAATTGTTGTGTCTGCTTGTGCTGTGGTAGAGAAGTGAAAACGACTTTCAGTAGCTCTTTCTCTGTCTCTGCACTCTCTGTCTCTATTTCTCTGTCTCTCTCTCCCCCTCCCTCCCTATGTATTTGTAAGTTACTGAAGTGCCAGAGAGTGAGGGCACTGTTCTTAACAGTTTCAACAGGTTGGGTTACCTAAGGTGGGTTAGGATCTCTAACTTCTCTCTGAGTGAACTGAATCCTATGGTGCATGAACACAGTGCACACAAGGTTGGAAGACTGGGAAAGGCTTTACAATGCAGGCAGCCAGTGTCCATGGCTAGCATCTGATTGGCTGATCAAGTGATTATGGTGGAAGGGAGCTGCACTGCATGTAAAGAGAAGCACAACTTCCTCAGTTCACTCTACATACATTGACATGCTTTGGCATGTTTTCAGGCAATGAAAACTCAAGTCCTGTGATTGATCCAGATATGTAGGATAGCTGTTTGAATTATCACTCATGTGACACATTACATGGGATCGCCACGTACATGTGCTCAGATTGAGGTAGAACTGATGAAAATGTGAATGCAGCCGTACAGTGTCATTGTTCAATCATGTGACACATTACATGGGATCGCCACGTACATGTGCTCAGATTGAGGTAGAACTGATGAAAATGTGAATGCAGCCGTACAGTATCATTGTTCAATCATGGCCAAATCAGTGGGCAGACGAATCTGGTGTGCTATTGTGTGATTGAAAGGTGTTCCTATGTATGTCAATCAACTGATTGAAATTGTGAGACGGTGTACCCACTGTGTGTGACTCCTGGGTTTGCATGTCTGACAGAAAAATCAATCTATCAGATGCGAGACAGGTCTTGATCCATCAGTTTGACCACTTTCGTACCATTGCAAGAGGTAATTAATAAATGTATATTGAATGTGAAGGTTTTTATGGGTAATGTGGAGCACTCAAATTCGTGGGGAGTGGGCATGATTACTTCAGCCAATCAGATGCTGCTGTGTGCATTTTAAAGCCAATCTGGAAACTGGTTCCTTCAGGTGGTAAGAAAAGAAACTGAAAAGACATGGGCCCGTATTCACAACGGCGATTTATCGGCGATTTATTTTATCTCCGATTTATCTCTAAACTCAGACGATTCCAACTGCCTGTTCCGCTCTCCCTTGGCTGGAAACCAGTATATATAGCAAAGCGCAACCTAGGATCCTCTGACAAGCGTACCTTATCTAACCGATCAAGATAACGCGGGGCTAGGGGATAAATCGAGTGTTAAAAAGATAAATCGCCGTTGTGAATACGGGCCCTGGTCTTTTCACCTTTTGATTGAAGGACTTCTGTAAAAGAAATCTAATGTCCTGCCTATGTGGTAAATTGAAATTTAATGTGAAGATCTTGTTTTGACGAAAGGCGGCAGGCAACAAAAAGGATTAAGATTTTGTTTCTTAGGGACGATGCCTTATTTTTCAGTAAGCCTGCATGCTTCTAGCAGTGGACAGTGTTGCTGCCCAGATGCTACTGGGCCCCTGTCCACTCGCCTCCAGTGTACTAGAACCAGTTCTCATTTTGCATGCCTTTCTAACTTATTGGTTTCTGCAGGCATGAACAGCTCTTAGAAATGTTATATGGTGAAGTAGAAGCTGCAGACAGAATGGTCTTTGTAGTCATATCTCAATGTGTATCAGCAGGCCAGCATGATAGAGGACCCAAACTGACAGTGGTGTCTTGTTTGCAGGTCAGTGCATAGCCAATACTTTGCTATGATCATTCAGATGTGAAGTTGCAGATATCATATTGCCAAGTGCAGCTGTCTTTTCACCAGAGGCAAAACAATAAAATGCTGTCTCCTCATGTGCAAGGAGAGCTTCCAAACACAAGTGTTGGACTGGATTTGTTTCAGCTCGAGAATTGTTATAGGGTAGACATTTTCAGCTAATTTCCTTATTCAGTTTTGAAGCATCCAACACTACTCCAGCTTAAAACTCACAACTTGACTGGTTCAGCTAGGGCAACTGCTGAACAGGAATTTCAGCCAACATTTCTTGTGTGTAACTCATTTAGGGTTAAGTAAATATTGAAAACATTAAAAAAAATACAGATAATCTTCAATGAGTGCAGCTTACATGACATGTGGCTGTAGCTGGAACTCCACTGAATGGGTCTCCATCCAGCACTTGGCCATCCAAAACTGCCACCGTGAGTGACCAAGATGGTTTCTGCGATACAATCTCTATGTTGCCAAGTGCCACGTGGGCAATTCTCAACCTAATGAGCAAACCAGCAGCAGCAGGCTGGCCATTCCTGGAGAAAGCTGATCAAATATACATGTATATGCTGCGGCTGCACATCATGGCTCAGCGCCACTCAAGTAGAAAATAATGTCCGCACAACAGTACTGATTTACAGTATAAACAAGACTTGTCGGAGGGCAACCAGGGTACAGTCCACAGAGTATAAAGGTCTACATCTGGGGTGATGGGGCTTCCTTCTTTCCACATTCTCAGCCTGCACTAAGGTGAGGCATACCATCACAGTGTGCCTGATGACTGACGGGCACCTGGGACTATGACCCAGGTGTGGCTCACACACACACACACCCCCCACCCCCCAGTGTCAGGAAGACGGGGCTGAAACACTTGAAGATGGGGGCTCTTCCTCTGAAGACTGTCAGTAGTCTCGCTTCTCATGAAGTTTCTTGTCCTCTTCTGTAAACTTTCAACAATGGAGGTTACATAAGCCGTGGAGTGCTTTCCTTGAAAAGTTTTAGAATATTGTTAAATTATTGCTTACATCTCACCAGGTAATTATTTCAGAGCAGTTATTCTTTCCAAAAGAGCATAGGCCTAATTTCATGCCACTTCTCCCTTGGCTCTGGCATGAATCATGGGTTGAAATGTTTGTGCTGCCCACATTAAAAAACCATTTCCTCCTTTTCTCCAAAAGCAGCCATTTTGGATCTACACACATAGCACCTTTGCGGTGGGCTATCCAGTGCTTCACCAAGCAAGCCATTCAAGAGTGGAGCACCCTCAAGTGCCATCAAGCACTAGGCATCTTGATCAAGCTATGTGTAGGCTGCGAGGTTTTCAGGGCCCACTCCGACAGCTCTACCCACAGTTGCCTCAAGCAGCTAAATGCAGTCTCTCTTGCTCTCCCTCTCTTGCGTGCATACACATCTACATACACTGCAATCGACCAGTACTGGTCTAAATATCATAAGATTTATGTGTGTTTATCAGTTAGTTTTCCTTTCCTTCCAAACAATGTCATATTCCCCACCTCCTTCACTTTCATTTCCAAGCACTATTTTCATGGAAGAAGCATTTTGGCATAGTTCCTTTCACCAGGAAAGATTTTGTGTGATGGTTATGAGGCTTTCAGCCCTGTACTTGGAACTGGTACAAAGGAGTGATGCAGTGACGCAATCACTCGGACAAGAAGAAATAGCTATCGTTACAGTAACATGGCCAGAAAAAAGGGGGTTGGTAGGTCAGCACGAACTTAAAATTAAAAATAATAAATAGAAAAGGCCAGAAAAACATAAATAATAATTTCTCTTTCACTGAAAAAATGAGTTTTTCTCTTAAATAGTGGATTCCCCCGAGTGCTTATAAGGCATGGATGATGGAACAGTACACAGTTTGTCAATATTGTGTCATTGATTTCTTTCCCTTTTAAACTCTTTTCCCCACTAGCTCCAAACAACTTGGGCAAGCATCATATGTAAGATGCCCCTTACTCCATACCAACCTAGCTGTCGGCCAATCTATTGCTGCTCTCTTTTATGTTCTCAACTCTCACAATGTTTTATCAAAATTTGGGGCAAGTTCCTTGGCTTCCACCACATGCTCACTAAACTTGGAGCTAGAGTAGAAGAACGGGAGCTGGGTGGATGGAAGGGGAAAGTTTGCCAGGGTGGAGTACAGCACAATGCAGGGGGTCACATTCACCTGTTGAGCGCAGCATGTAATTTTCTGTGTGAAAAGTGCTGCATAACATTTCAAGGAAAAGATACGTTCCCACCAGATTTTCATGTCTATTTTTCCTTATGTGTGAAATTCAGTTCCCCAGATAGATGGCTCCAAATGCTAGGAAGGTTACAAAGCCACAATCATGGCCCATCACACTCAATGGAGTAATCACAATACCTCCAACTGGAAAGCTGTTTTTCATGCTGCTGCTGGGAAAATGCTTCTTGACAATAGGAAGAGTTTAGCTTATGTACACACCATGTGTGTGTCTATGCATGGATATTTGTGTGTGCAATTGTGTGTACAGCCACCTCACACATTCAATGCACCCATTTTCCAGCAGTATTTTCATTGTCATTAAACATATTTAATAACAATGAATAAAAGATTTTGCTAAAGAATGCATATCGGAGCATTCAAATGGAATAGCAATTTACAAATTGTCTGCAAAATTCAAAACTGCCTGCAATGACACTAAGCATAGCTGAATAATATTTGCCACAGAACAGAATAATATGGCCGACGACAAAGCACCTTCATTCGCTTCAATGACAATGCTATTAAGTAACATCAGGCCAGAGCCGTGTCCCCTCATCAGCTGGAACCCCTGGCTGCATCATAATATTATCAGATGGTACAGTGTGAGATTTCACAAACACATTAAAAAATTCAGATATTTTATCAGGAGAAAACTCCACTACTATTTGACAAATGAAAATATCAAAATATGCAAAGAAAAATACTAAACTTCACAAAGACCAAATTATGATAAGGCAACGAGGGGAAGGGGATTGCTTGCAGAGGGAGAGCTGAGCAGTGACTGAAAGCTGCACGAGAGTAAGGGCCCGAGGCCATCAAGGCACACGTACACTTCAAATGCTTGACTTGGAAAAGTGCAAAGATTCAATGGAAAATATGTACATGGTAAATCACTCGGCAAAACAATTTTTGTTACATACACGGGTATGGAGGGTCTGTGTGGGCCAATACCAAAGTGCTACTTCTCCTGGGAGATGGGAACCTTGGGCACCCCAAGAAACGTTGAGAGGACTGATGGAATGCCTCTGACACAGCAGTGTGCCACCAAGAGGACTTGTAACCGGTTGGAGTGGGGCTGCCTGGCTGGAGATTTACTGCCTATCTGTCTTTGTAGGCTATGTAAGGCTATCAAGCATGAAAATCACTAGATTAGAGTAAGCACAAATTGAGTCATGATGTCCCTATTTATGTGCCTCTTATGAATCGTGTAAGGAGACGTGGTGGGTCTATTCTGACCCCCAACACACAGGGGGCCAAGGAAAGTGACGGCCATCCTTGAGCAGTCCAGACAGCTGACCTTCCATTGCCAGGGAGAGAAGGGCTGCATCTCAGGACACCTAATGCTGCCCCCCAGTGTCCCCATTGTACCTTCCCTGTGACGTATGTGAGTTGGGAATAAGAATAGACCCTCCGCATCACCTAATCATTTCAAAAGAGGCAAATAATTAGGGAAATTGTGACTTGATCTGTGACTATTCTAAACTATTCTTGACATTTTCATGCTTAATGGCCTTACATATCCTACAAAGGCTGATAGGTCGTAAAACTCCATCCATCCATCCCCACTGTCACCATTGATATGGCTCATGTATCAGTCAGGTGAGTGGCATAAACGCTCATACTCCGAGGAGAGATTAAATTACAGTCTGCCCTTGTTGCTTTGCAGACAGGCAGCCACATCTCTTCATGGTTATCTTAGCAAGTGATAGGAAAACCAAGTTGGAGATGAAGGGACAAGGCAATGTGCAAAGCTATTCACCAAGTCACAGCTTGTGTATGTGGATGGGTTTCCCCTAGAGTAAAATGAGAGTAAGGGGAAAAGTGAGGCCAGGGATGGAGAAGTGGATGGGCTGAGCAGCTAGTGAAAGAGAGAGCTCCATTTGTGTGGCTCAAGTGCTCTCATCTTGAATCCCCCTGTGGGTTAGGGGTAAGAATTGACCCACCGCGTCTCCCTACGCGATTCGTAAGAGGCGAATAACTAGGGACACTGACTTGATTTGCGTTTGCTCTAAACTGTTTTAGTGATTTCCGTGCCAAATGGCCTTACATAGCCTTCAAAGGCTGATACAGTGATAGGCCGTAAAACACTATCCATCCATCCATCCATCCATCCATCATCTTGAAAAATAGGACTTGCTAAAGCCTAAGTATGGGTGCTTGAGAGAAGAGGTGAGCATAGTTGGGGGCCCATCTGCCTTCATATGTGTCCCCCCCCCAAGGCTTTGAGCTGGGATCTGGCCCCCTCTTGCAGTTACCAGTTGTTCTTTCATTTCCCCTCTTCTTTCTACACAGGTATGCCTTTTCCTGTCATGACGGGGCCTTCCCCCTTCCCCTTTTCGCCCTCTGTCTACTCATGATTCTGGCCATCCATTTCCACTCTTCAGCAACTTTTTTACAAAGTCAAACAGGAAATGAGGAATGCACTGCTATCACACTGAGACTCATAACAAGTGTGTTCATTAGCTGAGAGCCGACTAATTGACCACTGCAATAAAAACACCAGGATTGGCACTGAGAAACCAACTTGCAGCACAGATTATCATCAATTGTTCATCATTATACAAATACACACTGATTTTACATCATCTTCTGAGGTCCAAAAGCCCTTGTCTACAAGCAGCAGGCTGCTGGAAGCAGTCTGTCAGTGAGTAATGCCCAGTGTAGAGCGGTGCAGCACAGCACTGTGGTGGTGGAGACTGGGCTGTAAACAAAGAAATGGCTTCACTTCCCATTTGCTGCCTGACGTGTATCTCATGCTTCTTCATGAATGCCAGAGCTGAAAATCCCCAAATGAATGTGCGCATGTTCATGACTATTAAAAATATCAGATTTGTAAAAATTATCATCATCATCAGTTAATCAATAGCTTCAAATAGGCAAGTCCAAGATATGCCCCTGAGTCTGCCTAGTGAGAGTTTTGTATCATGACCTATAATTCAAAAATGCTTACACGTATATATGCTACTTTTGCTCAAGCCATAGTTTTTGTATCTTAATTTCAAATTTATGCTTTCTATTTTGCCTTGTTTTTTCCCTATTTTGTTCCTGCTGAAATTTGCCTTCAAGAATGAAAAAGTTCAAACACAAGAGTTGTCACTTCAAATGTGAGTAAAATGTTGTTGCACATCTTCCTCATTATGCTGCTTGTGGTCTCCAGGGCCCAGTGTCTGACAAGGATAGGATGGTGTCACAGCACTGCTTTCAGTCTCAGACACAGCAGGAGTGGAGGTGCTGTCCGCAGATGTCATGCTGCTGGCCGTCTGCCGATCCGTCCTTCTCCTCTTGCTGGGCTCCGAGATGCTGTGCTTGGAGCGCTGATGGGACTGCAGGCCGCTGAGCTGGGTGAAGTCCATGGAACAGTGGGCACACTGGTAGGGCCGCAGACCCAAGTGAATGCGCTGATGTGTCTTCAAGTTGCCTGCCTGGCTGAAGCTTTTGTGGCACACATCACACTCATAGGGCTTCTCCTTCGAGTGTGTGCGACTGTGCGTCATGAGGTTCCCTTGCTGGGTGAACCTCTTACCACACTCCATACACTCATATGGTCGCTCTCCAGTGTGCGTGCGCTGGTGCGCAATGAGGTTGGCTGCCTGATTGAAAGTCTTGCTGCAAGTGTTGCACTGGTAAGGGCGGACACCTGAGTGCACACGCATGTGCACCAAGAGGCTTGCCTGCTGACGGAAGCCTTTATGGCAGACATTGCAGCTGAATCTAGGTGTCCCTGAAGTAGTTGTATCACAAACGGGAGCAGGAGAGGATGAGCTAGGAGCTGCTTCTGACGGGGGGAAGCAAATAAGATGTGGAGTTCTGGAAGCACTTAGATCCATATGTGGGTTCCAGGTCTCTCTGTCTGCAATGCCAGAGCTGCTGAAGGGTCGAATATCTCCCTTTGTCTCCTGGATGAGACCTAGGTTTCCAAGAAAAGTTTTGAAGTATGGAGAGCACAGCGCAGTGTTGCTTGGCAAGACCTCTCTTCCAGACACAATGAAAGCTGGGTCTGCACCAAAACCTACACTGTTTACTGAACTACTAACAGGATTTCTTAACATTTCTGTTGCTGTTGTGCCCGAGTGCAAGTCGTTTTCTCTGCACACGCCATTGCTTGGAGCTGACTTATCAACAGGGTATGTCTCACCTGCATAAATGTGCTGTCTCATCAAACCAAAAAATTCTGACACTGAGAATGACGAGGAATACTTTACACAAGGCTGGTTGTTGAAATTCTGCGATAATTGTTGGGATTGTGTTCGCTGGAAAGCTGATGTATTCGGTGACGAACTCGATGTTTCGACACTTTCACTCGTGGGTGCTGCGGTTGACGCGCTACTTAAAACATCCCTGCGAGGCCCTGTGCTTGGTTCACCTTCAGTCAAGTTAAGACACATTTCTTTCTCACTAAGCTCTATGCGAGCCTTCAATGTAGAGGGCAACTCCTGACATGGACTGGATGCTTTAGTGGAGCTGGAGGAGTCTGGGGCGTGCATTCTCTCACTCTCAGCCTACGTGTCAGGAAAGCTCTGGGAAAACTTACCCTCAGTACTGAACAATGAGGGCAATTCCTTCCGTGGCTGCGGCGTGTCATCCATGGTGAAATGGTCTCCAGCATGACCTTCCCACAAATTGAATCATTTTCTCAGTATTTGAACTATTTCGCACTCGCGGCACTGTAGTCAAGTCAGCTTTCGATTTTTTTTTCCGGGTGCGTGAGCAATTACTGGTGCAGCAAAGCACACATACTTACATAAACGATGAAATCGATCAAGCTTTGATAAGGTGCGGCAAAAAGTTTCATAGACACAATTTGCCAAATTTGCAGTTGACAGGCAACGCAGTTCGGAAGGCACACTTGTCAACATTTCTCTGCTGTCGCCGCCATGGCAGGTGAAGATAAGGACACATAACTCTGATGGAATGGCGTAGTTGTGTCCCTTTAAAATACTACCATTATAACATTTTGACAAGTACAAATTGTATGTACCGGAACTGGTTACATATTGTGTCGGTAGCTCGGATGGAAAATGCCTAGAGACACATCAAACTTGTTGCGAAGCCTTTCCCTCTCTCTGTCTCTCTGTGTTTGTCTCTGTCTTATACTGGCTGCAACCATGTGTCGTAAATCTGTCCATGCGTGTTAATTCTGTCTGTGCGTAAATTATACTCGGTGAACATCTACGGTACATCTACCCCTCTGTATGACTACGTTAGCTCTGGTTCAACGCCTGTGACGTGCCAAAGCACAAAAAAGTATTAAGAGGAACTTCCCTTCCCTTCCAACTTATCTACAATGTATACCATGCAGTTCCTGGCAGCCCACCCCTCAGTGCATGCTCTCAATCCCCTCTTGCATGACTACGTTTTGATCCTACATGCGACTTGAAATTAACAATTTGTGGCAACATGACATAGTGTGTATTCCAGATATCGCTTATTTAGAATGTAAACATAATCTATTTTATAGAAATTAGCAGAACAGGCTCCCAGATAGCAAAATACGTTGGCAAAAGGTTGGCCAACGTTGGCCAACCTTAATTGCCATATACACATATAGGATCTTTGCTGTACCTTTCTATAGGCCACAAAAAAGAAACCTGGAGCTGTAAATATACATTCCAGTTCACTAGAGACTTAATTCAGGCTTGTTCAGGAGGCGAAGCGCTGCATGCACAGCGCTGCACGTGTTTCACTCCTGAACAGCAATTTTGGGGCGTGATTCACTCAGCGCTGAGCAGCGCTGTGCATCACAGATCCGAGGTGATTCACACGATTTTCAAAATGGCGTCTTCGATGCCGCACTGACCGTCGATGCGTAAAATAGGCCTCAGAAACATCATTTTGGGACTGGAACGGGCTCTATATTATATTTGCCCCAATTAAGCTCTCTGTATGCGCGAGTAATGGCAAGTAAGGATGACACAGTAGTGGACTTTCATGCAGAATACATTTAAACGTGCATAAACGATGTCTGTGGCAAAGAAAACACTTTCTTAGCGTCTAGCAACATACGGCGCAGAAGATTTACCTCCACTTTAACAAGTGAAGCGCTGCACTAAATCTGTAGTGGTTTGTTCAGGAGGTGCAGCGCTGCTCAGCGTTGCACGTGTTTCACTCCTGAACAGCAATTTTGGGGCGTGATTCACTCAGCGCTGAGCAGCGCTTTGAATCACCAATCCGCCGTGATTCGACGATTTTGCATTATATTCAAAATGGCGTCTTCGATCCTGCACTGGCCGTCGATGCGTAAAATAACCCTCAGAAACATCATTTTGGGACTGGAAGTGGAACTGGCTTTATTTGCCCCAAGCGCCCTGTATGCGCGAGTAATGGCAAGTAAGGATGACACAGTAGTGGACTTTATTCATGCAGAATACATTTAAACGTGCATAAACGATATGTCTGTGGCAAAGAAAACACTTTCTTCGCGTCTATCAACACAACATGGGGCGCAGAAGATTTACCTCCCCTTTAACAAGTGAAGCGCTACATAGGAGAGGCAAAGAGCGCTCAATGAGCGACTTTTTGGGAAATTATCTCCCTTGCCGCCCTTTGGCGGCGCGTCGGCTCCAAGGGGCTTGGTTGGTACACAGGACAAGTTCTTTCGCTTAGATTAGACCTGAGTGTTCGAGGTTTTTTAATTGTTTTCTTGCTGTCGCTTTCAAATCTGTTCACAGTACTAGGCTGGCTGGTTTACTTAGATGTGATTTTTTTTTAATGCGTGCTAGCTGATATTAGGTTTAGAGCTTGAATTTTCAATGATATTACGCTTACAACTCCAGTGTTCGAACCAATGAAAACCACGGAAAGAGATGGCCGTTTCGTTCCTTGCATCTCATTGGCCAGCTTGTCATGAGGTCAGCCCGTGATCACGCGCTGACCTCATGACAGTTGTAAGCGAAAAAGCGAGTTGTAAGCGTAGATGTGATTTTTTTAATGCGTGCTAACTGATATTAGGTTTAAAGCTTGAATTTTCAATGATATTACGCTTACAACTCACTTTTTCGCTTACAACTGTCATGAGGTCAGCGCGTGATCACGGGCTGACCTCATGACAAGCTGGCCAATGAGATGCAAGGAACGAAACGGCCATCTCTTTCCGTGGTTTTCATTGGTTCGAACACTGGAGTTGTAAGCGTAATATCATTGAAAATTCAAGCTCTAAACCTAATATCAGCTAGCACGCATTAAAAAAAAATCACATCTAAGTAAACCAGCCAGCCTAGTACTGTGAACAGATTTGAAAGCGACAGCAAGAAAACAATTAAAAAACCTCGAACACTCAGGTCTAATCTAAGCGAAAGAACTTGTCCTGTGTACCAACCAAGCCCCTTGGAGCCGACGCGCCGCCAAGCGGCGGCAAGGGAGATAATTTCCAAAAAAGTCGCTCATTGCCAACATGAAGCGCTCATGCAGCACTTTGTACTCCTGAACAAGCCTCTAGCCTACAGGCGAAAGTGTCTCTAGCCCAGTTGACATCACGTGATGGAAGGTTTTCGTCCGAAATATGCAAATGGGGGTCACACGAGAGGCTTGTGGGATAGCCGATCTGCTCCCTGATATACGCGTCGTTAAAGTAGTTCTAAGACTACATTTCGCACAAAACTCGTAACTTACTCTTGCAGAGGAAATAAACAAGCGTTTATTCGATCAAATAAAATGTTTGTGTTAAAATGGAAACAAGTTTTGACATCTGAATGATTTCTGTAAAAAGTGGAGAGAAAAAAAGTATCAGAACGAACTATTTTGGGTGCAATGCTGTAATGCGAAGGGTCAAGTCTATAACGCATTCATTGCGAATTGTGCCAGAGTCAGTACTGACGGGTTCACAAAATGGTAAATATATACACGTGTACGTTTGAATTATAATGACTCGTTTAAACAGTATTAGCTTTTATTGTGATGGGTTGTTGGCCGAATTAAATTCAATCTCTGTCTCTGTCTGCCTGCCTGCCTGACTGTCTGTTTGTCTATCCGTCTGTCTGCTCTCTCTCTGTGTGTGTGTGTGTGTGTGTGTGTGCATTCCCCAGGATTACAACTGTCTGCCCAGGGAAGATGGGATTGTTGTTCTACTAAATAAATAAAAACAATGGCCAGTTGCATCGAAAAGATTGAAACTGTGTTTGAAAATATGATGGCGTTTCAAATCCATACTCCCAGGGTTGAAGACATGGTCTTCATTTGTGCATATATTACAACTAAAGATTCCACAGATTATGAAAATGAAGAGGTGTCTTGTAACATTACTTTGCTGAAAGATATGATTTTGATATGTCACATTAAGTTTTCTTGATCAAAATCATATTGGGGGCTCTAGTAGTACAGTGGTTAAGATGCTCGCCTTGCTGGTGCAGTGTTCAGTTCTGCACAGATTCTAGAGTTGCATCCTTGGGCAAGGTGCTTAGCCCACATTGCCTCTCCTATGGAGGAGTAAAACCGGGTACTGCGCAACCGGGGGTGAAAGTCTCCACAAAGAATTCTCATGTGTTTGAGCCAGATAATAATAATAATAATAATAATAATAATAATAATAATAATAATAATATCATCATCATCATCATTATTATTATCATCATCATCATTATTATATGCGGTGATATGAATACTTGGACACACTCACTGAGGAGAAACTGATGAACTAATTGGACCCTTTGTTGACTTGCCCGTATTTACAGCTTGGACTGAGAAGGTTGCAGGACAATGGTTTCAATGATTCGGGGTGAATGATGAAGACTCCTTGCAAGATACATCAGACAGCTGTCCTAAATGGTTGCACCCATTGAAGCAAGCTTGGCAGATTCACTTACAAAACTCCTCATGGAGGCAATGCTGTTGATAATGGATAATGATCCCTCCCTATCAGTGTAATCTAGATCTCTCTGTTGGTACCCTGGTTGAGTTTGATCACATGCCTGGTCATCATCAGTCTTTGTAAGCCTACCATTAGCAATGAAGAGAAAACATCATTGTGTTCTAAACTGGTCTGGACCCAAGTAAAGCAGAAATATTTGGCAAACAGATAATGACTTTTGAATTTGACGCTGGGCTCTACAGGGTGTTGGCTGATGTCGATGCTACTCATGACTGTGCTCTCCAGCACTTCATGGAAACTTTTGCCTGGAGTTCACGGTGTATGGAGAAGCAGGTCAAAGCAAAACAAAAGTACTAGTCTTCACAGAAACTTTCCCTCCCGTCCTATATCACCATGCAGCTCCTGGCAGCCTGTGCTCTCCCCTTGTGTCTGGCGTAAGAGCATGGTCAGCACTTTAAACTCCACTCACATGTTGAAACCCCGTCTTTTTTTACAGATGGAGATAGGCAAGCATGCTTTGGGATCGGAGGATGTGCAAGGAGCAAATAATGTTGTGGTTCATCCCTGGGACAGGTAAATTCTAGGCTTATTTAAATAATGTTGTCATGTAGAATTTTGGTCAGTCAGCTGGCTGGCGCATACGTGAGTTTGCTGTATTATCAGGCTGCAAGCTCTGTGTAGAGAGTGGTATTGTTGTTGGTAATGCTGTAAGGACGAAAGAATACCACCAGAGACTGCTGTCACCACAATTTTGCGGTGTCCGAGCCACTACCATCAGGCCTTGGACCAGCCAGCAGCTCCTGTACCCATGGGTGGAGAGCAGCTACGACTTGTCATATACCTGCGCACTTCTACCATCCAGCCTCGAGCCCCACAGCTCGAACCTTACCACCAGCTTCCTCCATCACAGGAAGAAAGCCCATGGCGTGGGACAAACGTGAGGCAGCGGCACATAACCCAAGGTGGGAATATGCTCTCTGCTGCTGAAACATGAACAGGAGGGAGTGCAGATGGTCACACTAGGAGTAGCACCGAGCAAAGGAGCTGCTGGGGGTTTATACTAGCAGTACAGTTGGTTCAATAATTATGTGTAGTGATCACAGACTCAAAGGTTCAAATGAAATAATACCGAGTTGGGTTGTCCTTACCTTTCCTCTGCCCCACATTTAGTCCCAGTTACTGCCTCTAAAGGGCGCGGATGAAGCGGTAGTACTTCGCTCTGCACGTCTTAACCACTTGTGGCATACAACCCTCCCCAGCGCATCCCCTTTTCTTTCCTGTTTTACAGGAGATATGTTATTTGATGTGATATAATTTTATTTCATTTGATGTTATTTTATCTTATTGTTCAAATGCATTTGTTAATTTTCTTTGTTTCCTTTTTCTTTTTTTTCATCTTTGAAGGCTTGATTAAGCCAAAGACCTTATAACCTTTCTGCTTCTGCATATAGCATGTTTTCTCATTAAATGCTCTGCAATCCATTTCCACTGTTGACAGTCCATAACATGTGTGCCATTGTCACTAAGGATGCACGCCTCATACTGAAATGAGCCACAAACATGACTGATATGGTTTCAGATTTTTTTTAGAGAGTGTCTTACTTAAGAAGAGACTTGTAGTCCAAAAACTACAGTACTCTTTTGAAGGTACAATTAGGTTTATTTACCTATCTATCTGGCTGGCTATCTCTAAATGTTGACACAATGTGCCTTGTTATGAATACCGAAATGAAGAGGGCAACAGCTGGAATTTGAACTGGTATTATTGTGCTTGTGTGCAAACACTCGGTAGCTGAGAATGCAAGGGATGGAAGGAAAGTGTTCAGACATATACCGACACAAACCTTTTCATTTTATGTCCTTGACTTTATTTATCCAGATAAATAGGCCATAAATGCATTAATATAGGTAATTCATCAATGTTGGTATCAAGCATACTCTTGGTTGGAGCATTCATGATGTTAAAAACCAAACAAGACTATTAAAAAAAACACCCTTTGTTGTTGCTAGAAGGCATGCAGGTCAAGCAGCAAACACACTGGGCATAAATCTGGAAAAATGCATTTTCCCTTCCACACCCATGAATAGCATGATGAGAAAGCATTTCCTCCAATGAAACTAGAAAAAGAACAATTCTCATGACTTACTCAAATCCAGCTGCCTCGCATCAAACCAAGTCTGTGTTCCACATACCACATTTATTGTCATTCAAGTATACCAAACTAGGTTGGTAAAAAAGAAAAGTTCACAATACTCTGTGTATGACTAGGAGTTCACGACCTTTCCTTGCTGGGCACTCACTGAAGATGCAGTTCCAGCGTAAGCAAGCAAGCAAGCAAGCAAGCTAGCTGCACCAGTCTCTCATACCAGCACTGCACAGCACAGCCCTGCACAGTGATCATCTCTAAAGGCGTTTTCTCATCGAGTGAAGCTTTGGGTTCCTTCACCAAAGTTTTGACTTCATTTTGGGGGTTTGCCAAGTGTCTGAAGTTTGAAGTAGACTTCGGTGATTGTGTTCCTCAGAGCCCCGGCCCATGTATACTGTGGTGATTGTGTTCCTCAGAGCCCCAGCCCATGTATACTTTGGTGATTGTGTTCCTCAGAGCCCGGCCTATGCATACTGTGGTGATTGTGTTCCTCTGAGGCCCGGCCCATGCATACTTTGGTGATCGTGTTCCTTAGAGCCCCATGCTGTGTCCTGATTGTCATATAAGATCACTTCTCTGTTAGGGAGTGGCAGAAAGGTAGGCTGTATACCGAGCTACTTGATGATACTAGTGCTATCATGCAACTCAATGAGGTTGAAGCAAAGGCTTATTTGTACAAAACAATACCTGAACACAAGTTTGCCAAGTCTGCTTCAGCCCTGGTTCACCTCCAGCACCATGCCCAGGTAGAGCACACCTCCAGCACCATGCCCAGGTAGAGCACACCTCCAGCACCATGCCCAGGTAGAGCACACCTCCAGCACCATGCCCAGGTAGAGCACACCTCCAGCACCATGCCCAGGTAGAGCACACCTCCAGCACCATGCCCAGGTAGAGCACACCTCCAGCACCATGCCCAGGTAGAGCACACCTCCAGCACCACGCCCAGGTAGAGCACACCTCCAGCACCATGCCCAGGTAGAGCACACCTCCAGTACCATGCCCAGGTAGAGCACGCCTCCAGCACCATGTCCAGGTAGAGCACACCTCCAGTACCATGCCCAGGTAGAGCACACCTCCAGCACCATGCCCAGGTAGAGCACACCTCCAGCACCATGCCCAGGTAGAGCACACCTCCAGTACCATGCCCAGGTAGAGCACACATCCAGCACCATGCCCAGGTAGAGCACACCTCCAGTACCATGCCCAGGTAGAGCACACCTCCAGTACTATGCCCAGGTAGAGCACACCTCCAGTATTATGCCCAGGTAGAGCACACCTCCAGCACCACGCCCAGGTAGAGCACACCTCCAGTACCATGCCCAGGTAGAGCACACCTCCAGTATTATGCCCAGGTAGAGCACACCTCCAGCACCATGCCCAGGTACAGCACACCTCCAGTACCATGCCCAGGTAGAGCACACCTCCAGTACCATGCCCAGGTAGAGCACACCTCCAGTATTATGCCCAGGTAGAGCACACCTCCAGCACCATGCCCAGGTAGAGCACACCTCCAGCACCATGCCCAGGTAGAGCACACCTCCAGTACCATGCCCAGGTAGAGCACACCTCCAGTATTATGCCCAGGTAGAGCACACCTCGAACACCATGCCCAGGTAGAGCACACCTCCAGTACCATGCCCAGGTAGAGCACACCTCCAGTATTATGCCCAGGTAGAGCACACCTCCAGCACCACGCCCAGGTAGAGCACACCTCCAGCACCATGCCCAGGTAGAGCACACCTCCAGCACCATGCCCAGGTAGAGCACACCTCCAGCACCATGCCCAGGTAGAGCACACCTCCAGTACCATGCCCAGGTAGAGCACACCTCCAGCACCATGCCCAGGTAGAGCACACCTCCAGCACCATGCCCAGGTAGAGCACACCTCCAGCACCATGCCCAGGTAGAGCACACCTCCAGCACCACGCCCAGGTACAGCACACCTCCAGCACCATGCCCAGGTAGAGCACACCTCCAGCACCACGCCTAGGTAGAGCACACCTCCAGCACCATGCCCAGGTAGAGCACACCTCCAGCACCATGCCCAGGTAGAGCACACCTCCAGCACCATGCCCAGGTAGAGCACACCTCCAGTACCATGCCCAGGTAGAGCACACCTCCAGCACCATGCCCAGGTAGAGCACACCTCCAGCACCATGCCCAGGTAGAGCACACCTCCAGCACCATGCCCAGGTAGAGCACACCTCCAGCACCATGCCCAGGTAGAGCACACCTCCAGCACCATGCCCAGGTAGAGCACACCTCCAGTACCATGCCCAGGTAGAGCACACCTCCAGCACCATGCCCAGGTAGAGCACACCTCCAGCACCATGCCCAGGTAGAGCACACCTCCAGCACCATGCCCAGTGAAGTGTTTGAGATGGCGCATCTCTAATCTGCCCGTTTTGGAATGTCTCAAAATTATGCATTTTTCGTTTCCACTTAACATTTCAAAAGCTGCACAGTCTAAATGCACAAATGTATCATCCCAGTTTAGGCATCAACCTCACTTTATCTCAGTATTTGTACATGCAGATGGCTGGGTGTGACAGAAACAACAGCAGGTGAATATCAGATAAGACAATCTCATCTCCAATCTGCACATCACAACTCTCTTTCCTTGCAAGAAAGGAAGCAGATCCACTCTGTAGCATGGTTTGTGGCTGTCTAAATGAAAAGATTAAAGACACTGCTTTTGAATACAAAGCTATCTATGATGCACAAATTCAGGGATAACAAATGTACTTTTGGGGCATGAAATATGCGCTTTTGGGGAATCAAATTATGTGGAAATTTGGACCAAAAAAGACAAGAATTTTGGACAAACAAACTGGTAAGTATTTACCAAAATGCAATGATTCGGGATGCAGTTCCTCATCCACATCCTGACACGCGTGGAAAGCCCAGGATGTGAAAATGCAATGTTAACAGCCTTCAAAGTCTGACATTGCCTTGTATGGCTGGGTGTATATCTGCCCCCAAAATGGCCGTACTGGAGGGATCTGGGGGAATGAAAGCTCCCTCACGGCAGGCACAGTGGTGGAGGTGTCGCAGCTGAACACAAGCGGTGACCCGTGGCAGACGACGTTGGAATCCACTTGCTCTTCCTCTCATGCTGTGGTCATGTTCTCTCACAAGGCTGGGGGGAGTTTAAAAATAGGCCAACTTGCAGTACATGCTGGTGCTAGCTGTGTCGGACCACAGCCTTGGAGACGACATTTCCGTATATCATTGTCATTCCAAAACGAGACAACTGATGACCTAAAAAATTTAACGGATTGTTCCTTGGGTCAAACCCTTTCCCTGCACCAGATTTCATCAGAATCCATTTTGAACTTTTGGAGTAATTTTGCAAAATAATAAACAAATGAATGAATAAACTAACAAACTGACTGACAAGCATAACCTCCTTGGCAGAGGTAAAATGCATGTAATGCAATGCAACTCTGTGCACACACACACTGCATGAAACCTGGAAACACTGTAATGCAATGCAACTCTGTGTGCACACATGCACCGCATGAAACCTGGAAACACTGTAATGCAATGCAACTCTGTGTGCACACACACACACACCGCATGAAACCTGGAAACACTGTAATGCAATGCAACTCTGTGTGCACACATGCACCGCATGAAACCTGGAAACACTGTAATGCAATGCAACTCTGTGTGCACACACACACCGCATGAAACCTGGAAACACTAACAATACTGTTGTGGGATACTTGAGTCATCAGACTAAACACAAGTACACTACACAAGGTTAAAAAAAACATGGATCTGCAAATGTGAAAGTTATGACAGATGCCCCTAACACTGAAACTTCAACAATCTTCACATCAAAGAATACCAGGCAGTGCTGTCAAGAAGTAGCTAATATTACAGCAAGAAAAACACAAAGCAAAAAACCTAAAATGCACTTTAATATAATTATGTGCCGCAATTTTTTTCAATACATAAATGCAAAGTTTCCACATCGTTGACACACTCAGATGTGATGCAGAACATGGACAATTTTCCAGACTCCAATCCAAGGGAAACATCATTGTTGCTGTGGACAAAGGAGTTGCCTATCTTGGATTAAAAAATCGTGCATAACCTTGCCAACAAGGCAAAGGAAAGATGCTATGCTTGCACAAACACCACTACCACCACCACTCACAGCATGCATCTCCAGTGAGTTTTCTCTCAGGAAAGATGGTCCAGTCAGAGGCATAAACAAAAAAGAAAGAATCCCAACACCCAAAAGGCAAACAGACTTTGATCCTCGACAAATCTCACTTTTACACTAGCTGAAGGCATCTAGGAGAGGTTCAGTGCAGGAAGGAGTTTTCCGGCACAAGTCCCGAAGCCAACTCGGTATCCATCGCCCTCACACCAGCCTGCAAGTAGACGAGAGGTACGGTTGAAGTCAACATTCCATCCTGTCCATAAAGCTCTGCAGAATGCTACACTCCACCCCAGCCACATTTCCCCTACTGCCCTTTGCTGCCCAGAGAGGTAGGGGGCTGCCTCTCTCACTGAGAGAGATTAGCAATCATGTGTGCAACAACAGGCGAGTCTAATCCTTGGTTTGCCCCTGACTGTTGAATTTTCAACAGGGAAGTGCAAGAGGAGCAGCTGAGACTTAGCTAGGTCAGCACAGAATGGCGCCAAGGAGCAGAGAGAGAGAGGCAGTTACAGACATTTAATGTCTAGTAAACATTCCACTGGCAGCCTGCAAGTAAACTTGCTCTAAGGTAAACATTCTTCAAGCAATCTGCAGGTAAACAGCACTTGTCTTGCTGCACAGCAAACGTCCACAAAGCAGTCTGCAAATAAGCGGTGCATATCTTTCTACTGAATTAACATTCCACGACTAGGCTACGAGTAACTTGTCCTGCAGTGGGTAAACTTTCCACTAGCAGCCTGCATCCCCATTACCCCACCATCATCCCCCTTTTCCCCTCCATCTATCTCCACTCAACCTCCCATCCCCACCACCATCCCCCTTTTCCCCTCCATCTATCTCCACTCAACCTCCCATCCCCACCACCATCCCCCTATTCCCCTCCATCTATCTCCACTCAACCTCCCATCCCTCAATTTCTCCCCACTCAACCCTCATTTGTACCCCCACCCCATCTCTTCACTCTACCCCCTATGTCCCATGCATTTTCACTCCACCCCCATTCCCTATTTATTTACACTCCAACCCCAATCCTCACTAACATTTTCCATTGCTGCTCCATCTATCCTCACTTCATCCCTCCATCCACTACCCTATCTCATATTTCCCCACTCCAATCCCCATCCCCCCCCCCCCCCCCCCCCTTCTCCAACAATCCCATTCCCACCATTATCTCCTATCCCCCAGCCTGTCCATCCCCTCCCCCTTCCTTACCCATGTCCACCAGCAATTCCACCTACTAACCCCATTTTTCACATCCCCCTCCTCCAACCCCCATTCCTACCTGCACCTTTGATCCCCCAACCCCCACCCCAACACCACCCATCATTTCACCCCTCCCTCCAATTCACCCCCTCACCCCCATCATTTGTCTGACCTGACATGATGACCTCATCACCGTCCTGCAGGAATTTTCGGGTGGCACCGTGGCCGAGCTCCACATGCTTGGTGCCCTTCCAGCACAGTTCTATCATGCTGCCAAAGGAGTCAGGTGTCTGGAAGACACAAACACCAGTCAAAGACAGAAATGACCATCAGCAAAGCTGAGAGGAACACACTATGACAGGCACAAATCAAGAATAAAATAAGAACCACCCAGTCCTGCAGATGTATGATGCTCTTGGTAACAAAATGACAAACACACACATACATGGACACACACTCACACAGACACACACACACACACGCACACAAACACTCACACACTTGCACAGACACTCACAGACACACACACCCCAAACACACACACACAGCATGCACACAAGACACACATATATGCACACACCACACACACATGTGCACACATATGCACACACACACACACACAAACCACACACACAACACACACATGTGCATGAGAAAAAGGCTTCAGAATGTCCCAGCTCTTACCAGTGACAGGGCAAGATCTATTATTACCAAAGCTCCTTCATTCCAACAGACTCATTCTAGATGACATCTGTACTGGACACCATATGCTACGAGGTAGAGTCTATCAAGCAGTGGGTAAGGACTGCCATTTTCCACAGCTGCAACACTCACTTGTCCACTGATGGTTCCAGACCCCATGAGGTCTGCAGGGTTGATGTTGCAGCCAGTGACGGTGTGGTGGGCAAGCTGCTGCTTCATTGTCCAGTACATGTGCTGAAAGATGGATGGGTAGGCTGACACAACCACCCATGGTGGACTGAAAGACAACCACTCATGGTAGACTGAAAGGCAGCCATCGAAGATAGAATGAAAGACAGCCACCCACGGTAGACTGAGACACAGCCACCCACGGTAGACTGAGACACAGCCACCCATGGTAGAATGAGAGACAGCCACCCATGGTAGACTGAGACAGCCACCCATGGTAGACGGAGACACAGCCACCCATGGTAGAATGAGAGACAGCCACCCATGGTAGACTGAGACACAACCACCCATGGTAGAATGAGAGACAGCCACCCATGGTAGACTGAGACACAGCCACCCATGGTAGAATGAGAGACAGCCACCCACGGTAGACTGAGACAGCCACCCATGGTAGACTGAGACACAGCCACCCACGGTAGATTGAGACACAGCCACCCATGGTAGAATGAGACACAGCCACCCATGGTAGAATGAGACACAGCCACCCACGGTAGAATGAGACACAGCCACCCATGGTAGAATGAGACACAGCCACCCATGGTAGAATGAGACACAGCCACCCATGGTAGAATGAGAGACAGCCACCCATGGTAGACTGAGACACAGCCACCCATGGTAGAATGAGAGACAGCCACCCACTGTAGACTGAGACAGCCACCCATGGTAGACTGAGACACAGCCACCCACGGTAGATTGAGACACAGCCACCCATGGTAGAATGAGACACAGCCACCCATGGTAGAATGAGACACAGCCACCCACGGTAGAATGAGACACAGCCACCCATGGTAGATTGAGAGACAGCCACCCACGGTAGAATGAGACACAGCCACCCATGGTAGAATGAGACACAGCCACCCATGGTAGAATGAGACACAGCCACCCATGGTAGAATGAGACACAGCCACCCATGGTAGAATGAGAGACAGCCACCCATGGTAGAATGAGACACAGCCACCCATGGTAGAATGAGACACAGCCACCCATGGTAGAATGAGACACAGCCACCCACGGTAGAATGAGACACAGCCACCCATGGTAGATTGAGACACAGCCACCCATGGTAGAATGAGACACAGCCACCCATGGTAGAATGAGAGACAGCCACCCATGGTAGATTGAGACACAGCCACCCATGGTAGAATGAGACACAGCCACCCACGGTAGAATGAGACACAGCCACCCACGGTAGAATGAGACACAGCCACCCATGGTAGATTGAGAGACAGCCACCCACGGTAGAATGAGACACAGCCACCCATGGTAGAATGAGAGACAGCCACCCATGGTAGATTGAGACACAGCCACCCATGGTAGAATGAGACACAGCCACCCATGGTAGAATGAGAGACAGCCACCCATGGTAGAATGAGAGACAGCCACCCATGGTAGACTGAGACACAGCCACCCATGGTAGAATGAGAGACAGCCACCCATGGTAGAATGAGAGACAGCCACCCATGGTAGATTGAGACACAGCCACCCATGGTAGAATGAGACACAGCCACCCATGGTAGAATGAGAGACAGCCACCCATGGTAGATTGAGACACAGCCACCCATGGTAGATTGAGACACAGCCACCCATGGTAGAATGAGAGACAGCCACCCATGGTAGAATGAGAGACAGCCACCCATGGTAGAATGAGAGACAGCCACCCATGGTAGAATGAGAGACAGCCACCCATGGTAGAATGAGACACAGCCACCCATGGTAGATTGAGACACAGCCACCCATGGTAGAATGAGACACAGCCACCCATGGTAGAATGAGACAGCCATCCATGGTAGATTGAGACACAGCCACCCATGGTAGAATGAGACACAGCCACCCACGGTAGACTGAGACACAGCCACCCATGGTAGATTGAGACACAGCCACCCATGGTAGATTGAGACACAGCCACCCATGGTAGAATGAGACACAGCCACCCACGGTAGACTGAGACACAGCCACCCATGGTAGACTGAGACACAGCCACCCATGGTAGAATGAGACACAGCCACCCATGGTAGATTGAGACACAGCCACCCATGGTAGATTGAGACACAGCCACCCATGGTAGAATGAGACACAGCCACCCACGGTAGACTGAGACACAGCCACCCATGGTAGATTGAGACACAGCCACCCATGGTAGATTGAGACACAGCCACCCATGGTAGAATGAGACACAGCCACCCACGGTAGACTGAGACACAGCCACCCATGGTAGACTGAGACACAGCCACCCATGGTAGAATGAGACACAGCCACCCATGGTAGAATGAGACAGCCATCCATGGTAGATTGAGACAGCCACCCATGGTAGAATGAGACACAGCCACCCATGGTAGACTGAGACACAGCCACCCATGGTAGACGGAGACACAGCCACCCACGGTAGAATGAGACAGCCACCCATGGTAGACTGAGACACAGCCACCCACGGTAGACGGAGACACAGCCACCCATGGTAGAATGAGAGACAGCCACCCACGGTAGAATGAGAGACAGCCACCCACGGTAGAATGAGAGACAGCCACCCATGGTAGAATGAGAGACAGCCACCCACGGTAGAATGAGAGACAGCCACCCATGGTAGAATGAAAGACAGCCACCCATGGTAGAATGAGAGACAGCCACCCACGGTAGAATGAGAGACAGCCACCCATGGTAGAATGAGAGACAGCCACCCATGGTAGACTGAGACACAGCCACCCATGGTAGAATGAGAGACAGCCACCCATGGTAGACTGAGACACAGCCACCCATGGTAGAATGAGAGACAGCCACCCACGGTAGAATGAGACACAGCCACCCACAGTAGACGGAGACACAGCCACCCACGGTAGACGGAGACACAGCCACCCATGGTAGAATGAGAGACAGCCACCCATGGTAGAATGAGAGACAGCCACCCACGGTAGAATGAGAGACAGCCACCCACGGTAGAATGAGAGACAGCCACCCACGGTAGAATGAGAGACAGCCACCCATGGTAGAATGAGACACAGCCACCCATGGTAGAATGAGAGACAGCCACCCATGGTAGAATGAGACACAGCCACCCATGGTAGATTGAGACACAGCCACCCATGGTAGAATGAGAGACAGCCACCCATGGTAGATTGAGACACAGCCACCCATGGTAGAATGAGAGACAGCCACCCACGGTAGACTGAGACACAGCCACCCATGGTAGACTGAGACACAGCCACCCATGGTAGATTGAGACACAGCCACCCATGGTAGAATGAGAGACAGCCACCCATGGTAGATTGAGACACAGCCACCCACGGTAGACTGAGACACAGCCACCCATGGTAGAATGAGACACAGCCACCCACGGTAGACTGAGACACAGCCACCCATGGTAGAATGAGAGACAGCCACCCATGGTAGAATGAGAGACAGCCACCCATGGTAGAATGAGACACAGCCACCCACGGTAGACTGAGACACAGCCACCCATGGTAGAATGAGACACAGCCACCCATGGTAGATTGAGACACAGCCACCCATGGTAGAATGAGACACAGCCACCCATGGTAGATTGAGACACAGCCACCCATGGTAGAATGAGACACAGCCACCCATGGTAGAATGAGAGACAGCCACCCATGGTAGACTGAGACACAGCCACCCATGGTAGAATGAGACACAGCCACCCATGGTAGAATGAGAGACAGCCACCCATGGTAGAATGAGTCTGAGACACAGCCACCCATGGTAGATTGAGACACAGCCACCCACGGTAGACTGAGACACAGCCAGCCTTCAGGTGACCCTCAAGGTCAAGGTCAAACAACTAAACCTAGCAATGACATCATACACTAAGAAATGCTTTACACATTTTTCCTACCAAAATACATGTGGCCTTGACCCAAGGTCAAGGTCATCCAAGGTCATGCAACACAAAGCTGTTAATTCAAGACATAGGAAGCACAATGGTGCTTATTGGCACTTTCTACCATGAGATATGGTCACTTTTAGTGGTTCACTACCCCATTTTGGTCACATTTCATTAGGGTCAAAGTGACCTTGACCTTGATGATATGTGACCAAATGTGTCTCATGATGAAAGTATAACATGTGCCCCACATAATTATTAAGTTTGAAACAGTTATCTTCCATAGTTCAGGGTCAAGGTCACTTCAAAATATGTATACAATCCAACTTTGAAGAGCTCCTGTGACCTTGACCTTGAAGCAAGGTCAACCAAACTAGTATTAAAAGATAGGGCTTACTTTGCCCTATATACCATATATAGGTGAGGTATCCAATCTATAAAACTTCAGAGAAAATTGATAAAAAGTGAAAAATGGCTGTTTTTTAGACAACATTTATGGCCCCTGCGACCTTGACCTTGAAGCAAGGTCAAGTCACTGTGTATTTTTTTTGACGCCTTATCATCATACACCATCATGCCAAATTGGGTGTTGATAGATTTAATAGTCTCCAAGAAAAATCCAACGTTAAAGTTTTAAACGGACGCCCGGACATAGACTCACTTTTTGCTTCGCATATGAGTCAAAAAACAGCAAAGCATAGAAGAAGAAGAAGAAGAAGAAGAAGAAGAAGAAGAAGAAGAAGAAGAAGAAGAAGAAGAAGAAGAAGAAGAAGAAGAAGGAGGAGGAGGAGGAGGAGGAGGAGGAGGAGGAGGAGGAGGAGGAGGAGGAGGAGGAGGAGGAGGAGGAGGAGGAGGAGGAGGAGGAGGAGGAGGAGGAGGAGGAAGAAGAAGAAGAAGAAGAAGAAGAAGAAGAAGAAGAAGAAGAAGAAGAATTAGAAGAAGAAGAAGAAGAAGAAGAAGAAGAAGAAGAAGAAGAAGAAGAAGAAGAAGCAGCCTAGCACACTGGTCAAAGAGAGCAAAGCAAAAAGCTGAAATACAACTAGCCCAGCACAACAGTAACAACAACAAGAAGGGCAAAGCCCATACGACTCACATGCTTGACCTTGAACTTTATATGACCTTGACTAAACCTACCAATGACATCATACACTAAGAACTGCTTTACACATTTTTCCTACCAAAATACATGTGACCTTGACCCAAGGTCAAGCTTCAACGGTGACTTTGGTTCATGTGGCTCATTTCTCACCTTGAAATTACTCTTGCAAATTGTAGCAGGCTCAGGCAGACCCTCACCTGGAAATGGAAGAAAATCTTGTTTACACTAGTAGGAGTATGGGTCAGTACACTTGTGTAGAACTAGGAGTAAAGTCCAGGTGTGTGGGAGTATGCATCAAGTACAGGTGTGTGGGAGTATGTACCAAGTACAGGTGTGTGGGAGTATGTATCAAGTACAGGTGTGTGGGAGTATGTATCAAGTACAGGTGTGTGGGAGTATGTATCAAGTACAGGTGTGTGGGAGTATGTACCAAGTACAGGTGTGTGGGAGTATGTATCAAGTACAGGTGTGTGGGAGTATGTACCAAGTACAGGTGTGTGGGAGTATGTATCAAGTACAGGTGTGTGGGAGTATGTATCAAGTACAGGTGTGTGGGAGTATGTATCAAGTACAGGTGTGTGGGAGTATGTATCAAGTACAGGTGTGTGGGAGTATGTACCAAGTACAGGTGTGTGGGAGTATGTATCAAGTACAGGTGTGTGGGAGTATGTATCAAGTACAGGTGTGTGGGAGTATGTATCAAGTACAGGTGTGTGGGAGTATGTATCAAGTACAGGTG
This sequence comes from Theodoxus fluviatilis, assembly GCA_034096865.1. Lineage (NCBI taxonomy): Eukaryota > Metazoa > Mollusca > Gastropoda > Cycloneritida > Neritidae > Theodoxus > Theodoxus fluviatilis. Next base: position 84,099 of record JAWQFJ010001795.1, on the reverse strand, counting down.
TGTGGGAGTATGCATCAAGTACAGGTGTGTGGGAGTATGTATCAAGTACAGGTGTGTGGGAGTATGTATCAAGTACAGGTGTGTGGGAGTATGTATCAAGTACAGGTGTGTGGGAGTATGTATCAAGTACAGGTGTGTGGGAGTATGTATCAAGTACAGGTGTGTGGGAGTATGTACCAAGTACAGGTGTGTGGGAGTATGTATCAAGTACAGGTGTGTGGGAGTATGTATCAAGTACAGGTGTGTGGGAGTATGTATCAAGTACAGGTGTGTGGGAGTATGTACCAAGTACAGGTGTGTGGGAGTATGTATCAAGTACAGGTGTGTGGGAGTATGTATCAAGTACAGGTGTGTGGGAGTATGTATCAAGTACAGGTGTGTGGGAGTATGTATCAAGTACAGGTGTGTGGGAGTATGTATCAAGTACAGGTGTGTGGGAGTATGTATCAAGTACAGGTGTGTGGGAGTATGTACCAAGTACAGGTGTGTGGGAGTATGTATCAAGTACAGGTGTGTGGGAGTATGTACCAAGTACAGGTGTGTGGGAGTATGTATCAAGTACAGGTGTGTGGGAGTATGTATCAAGTACAGGTGTGTGGGAGTATGTACCAAGTACAGGTGTGTGGGAGTATGTACCAAGTACAGGTGTGTGGGAGTATGTACCAAGTACAGGTGTGTGGGAGTATGTACCAAGTACAGGTGTGTGGGAGTATGTATCAAGTACAGGTGTGTGGGAGTATGTACCAAGTACAGGTGTGTGGGAGTATGTATCAAGTACAGGTGTGTGGGAGTATGTACCAAGTACAGGTGTGTGGGAGTATGTATCAAGTACAGGTGTGTGGGAGTATGTACCAAGTACAGGTGTGTGGGAGTATGTATCAAGTACAGGTGTGTGGGAGTATGTATCAAGTACAGGTGTGTGGGAGTATGTATCAAGTACAGGTGTGTGGGAGTATGTATCAAGTACAGGTGTGTGGGAGTATGTACCAAGTACAGGTGTGTGGGAGTATGTATCAAGTACAGGTGTGTGGGAGTATGTACCAAGTACAGGTGTGTGGGAGTATGTATCAAGTACAGGTGTGTGGGAGTATGTACCAAGTACAGGTGTGTGGGAGTATGTATCAAGTACAGGTGTGTGGGAGTATGTACCAAGTACAGGTGTGTGGGAGTATGTATCAAGTACAGGTGTGTGGGAGTATGTACCAAGTACAGGTGTGTGGGAGTATGTATCAAGTACAGGTGTGTGGGAGTATGTATCAAGTACAGGTGTGTGGGAGTATGTATCAAGTACAGGTGTGTGGGAGTATGTACCAAGTACAGGTGTGTGGGAGTATGTACCAAGTACAGGTGTGTGGGAGTATGTACCAAGTACAGGTGTGTGGGAGTATGTATCAAGTACAGGTGTGTGGGAGTATGTACCAAGTACAGGTGTGTGGGAGTATGTATCAAGTACAGGTGTGTGGGAGTATGTACCAAGTACAGGTGTGTGGGAGTATGTACCAAGTACAGGTGTGTGGGAGTATGCATCAAGTACAGGTGTGTGGGAGTATGTACCAAGTACAGCTGTGTGGGAGTATGTATCAAGTACAGGTGTGTGGGAGTATGCACCAAGTACAGGTGTGTGGGAGTATGTATCAAGTACAGGTGTGTGGGAGTATGTACCAAGTACAGGTGTGTGGGAGTATGTATCAAGTACAGGTGTGTGGGAGTATGTACCAAGTACAGGTGTGTGGGAGTATGTATAAAGTACAGGTGTGTGGGAGTATGTACCAAGTACAGGTGTGTGGGAGTATGTATCAAGTACAGGTGTGTGGGAGTATGTACCAAGTCCAGCTGTGTGGGAGTATGTACCAAGTACAGGTGTGTGGGAGTATGCATCAAGTACAGGTGTGTGGGAGTATGTATCAAGTCCAGGTGTGTGGGAGTATGCACCAAGTACAGGTGTGTGGGAGTATGTATCAAGTACAGGTGTGTGGGAGTATGCACCAAGTACAGGTGTGTGGGAGTATGTACCAAGTACAGGTGTGTGGGAGTATGTACCAAGTACAGGTGTGTGGGAGTATGTACCAAGTACAGGTGTGTGGGAGTATGTATCAAGTACAGGTGTGTGGGAGTATGTATCAAGTACAGGTGTGTGGGAGTATGTACCAAGTACAGGTGTGTGGGAGTATGTATCAAGTACAGGTGTGTGGGAGTATGCATCAAGTACAGGTGTGTGGGAGTATGCATCAAGTACAGGTGTGTGGGAGTATGTACCAAGTACAGGTGTGTGGGAGTATGTACCAAGTACAGGTGTGTGGGAGTATGCATCAAGTACAGGTGTGTGGGAGTATGCATCAAGTACAGGTGTGTGGGAGTATGTACCAAGTACAGGTGTGTGGGAGTATGTATCAAGTACAGGTGTGTGGGAGTATGTATCAAGTACAGGTGTGTGGGAGTATGTACCAAGTACAGGTGTGTGGGAGTATGCATCAAGTACAGGTGTGTGGGAGTATGCATCACGTCCAGGTGTGTGGGAGTATGCATCAAGTACAGGTGTGTGGGAGTATGCATCAAGTACAGGTGTGTGGGAGTATGTACCAAGTACAGGTGTGTGGGAGTATGTATCAAGTACAGGTGTGTGGGAGTATGTACCAAGTACAGGTGTGTGGGAGTATGTATCAAGTACAGGTGTGTGGGAGTATGTACCAAGTACAGGTGTGTGGGAGTATGTACCAAGTACAGATGTGTGGGAGTATGTACCAAGTACAGGTGTGTGGGCATATGTATCAAGTACAGGTGTGTGGGAGTATGTATCAAGTACAGGTGTGTGGGAGTATGTATCAAGTACAGGTGTGTGGGAGTATGTATCAAGTACAGGTGTGTGGGAGTATGTATCAAGTACAGGTGTGTGGGAGTATGTATCAAGTACAGGTGTGTGGGAGTATGTACCAAGTACAGGTGTGTGGGAGTATGTACCAAGTACAGGTGTGTGGGAGTATGTACCAAGTACAGGTGTGTGGGAGTATGTATCAAGTACAGGTGTGTGGGAGTATGTATCAAGTACAGGTGTGTGGGAGTATGTATCAAGTACAGGTGTGTGGGAGTATGTACCAAGTACAGGTGTGTGGGAGTATGTATCAAGTCCAGGTGTGTGGGAGTATGTACCAAGTACAGGTGTGTGGGAGTATGTACCAAGTACAGGTGTGTGGGAGTATGTATCAAGTCCAGGTGTGTGGGAGTATGTACCAAGTACAGGTGTGTGGGAGTATGTAACAAGTACAGGTGTGTGGGAGTATGTATCAAGTACAGGTGTGTGGGAGTATGTACCAAGTACAGGTGTGTGGGAGTATGCATCAAGTACAGGTGTGTGGGAGTATGTATCAAGTACAGGTGTGTGGGAGTATGCATCAAGTACAGGTGTGTGGGAGTATGTATCAAGTACAGGTGTGTGGGAGTATGTATCAAGTACAGGTGTGTGGGAGTATGTATCAAGTACAGGTGTGTGGGAGTATGTACCAAGTACAGGTGTGTGGGAGTATGTATCAAGTACAGGTGTGTGGGAGTATGTACCAAGTCCAGGTTTGTGGGAGTATGTACCAAGTACAGGTGTGTGGGAGTATGTATCAAGTACAGGTGTGTGGGAGTATGCATCAAGTACAGGTGTGTGAGAGTATGTATCAAGTACAGGTGTATGGGAGTATGTACCAAGTACAGGTGTGTGGGAGTATGTATCAAGTACAGGTGTGTGGGAGTATGCATCAAGTACAGGTGTGTGGGAGTATGCATCAAGTACAGGTGTGTGGGAGTATGCATCAAGTACAGGTGTGTGGGAGTATGTATCAAGTACAGGTGTGTGGGAGTATGTATCAAGTACAGGTGTGTGGGAGTATGCATCAAGTACAGGTGTGTGGGAGTATGCATCAAGTACAGGTGTGTGGGAGTATGTATCAAGTACAGGTGTGTGGGCGTATGTACCAAGTACAGGTGTGTGGGAGTATGTATCAAGTACAGCTGTGAAACACTGGCAGAAGAGAGTGTTCATGCCATTCCTTACTTGAAACTAGAATTTTCCTCATACACATGCAGACCAAAACTCAGTTGGAAGGAACTGGAGGTGGTAGGGTCACATGTCTCCTCTGCTGACTCACATTTGAGGGCCACTTCCAGATGGATGTCGAAGCTGTAGGGGTCTTCGTGTGTCAGGTACGACAGGGGCTTGGGGTCCTGCAATGCACACAACTCCTGTAACTTTTTCTGACAAAGGCAAACTGATGCTTATGCAGGTATAACAAACTAGAAGACTGGCAAAACCTTTTTGAAGGTATAACTTTAGAAAGACTTTAAAAAGCCCGGAAGCACAGTCCCATGGGATGCATCTGAAAAATTCCTGACACGAATTCTGCTTGAGTGGTACAGCTTCTTTGGTAAACATTTTACTGGCATCAGGAAATCTCCTTTGGCATCTTTTCTGGATACTTAAAAACAACAAAACCCACAACCAAAAACCTACAAATTTGATTCAGTTATGTAGAATAACTGAATCATTACTGTGAAAAGTGCAATAAACAAGGCTCTTTCATTGTACAGTCTGCATGTACTGAGATGGATATGGCAAACTGATCAACTCCTGAATGTGAGCCTTTGGCAACCTCTTTTATACAGGTTGACAAGCATGCAAACCAAATGATCACGTCCTTGATGCCTGGGGTGTTTCCACAGATTTACTGAGGAAAAGATCACCCACAAGACAATGCACAGGTCTTGACTGATCAGTTTGTCCACATTTATGTGTCTGCACAGCAGAATTTATCACAGCATAAAACCCAAACACATCAAACTTCAGATAATGCACACATCGTCATCGGCCCCGATACAGCATAATTAGACACGGCGCATTTGCATGAGCTGGTGGTGTGAAGTTTTTCCTCTTTTTTTTTCTCAACAAGCAGGATGAGGAAGGGGCACAGAGCTAGTTGTCTGGACAAGCGACATAGCAGCACCCACTACTCCGACCACCACCACTATCACTGTCACCACTACCACCACCATCACTGCCACCACCACTATCCCTGCCACCACCACTATCACCACCACTATCACTGCCACCACCACTATCACCACCACTATCACTGCCACCACCACTATCACTGTCACCACTACCACCACCATCACTGCCACCACTACCACCACCACTATCACTGCCACCACTACCACCACCACTATCACTGACACCACTACCACCACCACTATCACTGTCACCACTACCACCATCACTGTCACCACTACCACCACCACTATCACTGCCACCACTACCACCTCTATCACTGTCACCACTACCACCACCACTATCACTGTCACCACTACCACCACCACTACCACTGTCACCACTACCACCACTATCACTGTCACCACTACCACCACCATCACTGTCACCACTACCACCACCACTATCACTGCCACCACTACCACCACTATCACTGCCACCACTACCAGCTCTATCACTGTCACCACTACCACCACCACTATCACTGTCACCACTACCACTACCACTATCACTGTCACCACTACCACCACCATCACTGCCACCACTACCACCACCACTATCACTGCCACCACCACTATCACTGTCACCACTATCACCACCACTATCACTGTCACCACTACCACCACTATCACTGTCACCACTACCACCACTATCACTGCCACCACTATCACTGCCACAACTACCACCACTATCACTGCCACCACTACCACCACTATCACTGCCACCACTACCACCACTATCACTGTCACCACTACCACCACTATCACTGCCACCACTATCACTGCCACCACTACCACCACTATCACTGCCACCACTATCACTGTCACCACCACCACCACTACTATCACTGCCACCACTACCACCACCACTATCACTGTCACCACTACCACCACCACTATCACTGTCACCACTACCACCACCACTATCACTGTCACCACTACCACCACCACTATCACTGTCACCACTACCACCACCACTATCACTGCAACCACTACCACCACCACTATCACTGTCACCACTACCACCACTATCACTGTCACCACTACCACTATCACTGCCACCACTACCACCACCACTATCACTGTCACCACCACCACTATCACTGCCACCACTACCACCACCACTATCCCTGTCACCACCACCATCACTGCCACCACTACCACCACCACCATCACTGCCACCACTACCACCACCACTATCACTGCCACCACTACCACCACCACTATCACCACCTCTATCACTGCCACCACTACCACCACCACCACTGTCACCACTACCACCACCACTATCCCTGCCACCACTATCACTGTCACCACTATCACTGTCACCACTATCACTGCCACCACTATCACTGTCACCACTACCACCACCACTATCACTGTCACCACTATCACTGTCACCACTACCACTATCACTGCCACCACCATCACTGTCACCACTATCACCACCACCACTACCACCACCATCACTGTCACCACTACCACCACCACTATCACTGTCACCACTATCACTGTCACCACTATCACTGCCACCACTACCACTGTCACCACTATCACTGCCACCACTACCACCACCACTATCCCTGCCACCACTACCACCACCTCTATCACTGTCACCACTACCACCACCTCTATCACAGTCACCACTACCACCACCACTATCACTACCACTATCACTGCCACCACTATCACTGTCACCACCACCACCACTACTATCACTGCCACCACTACCACCACCACTATCACTGTCACCACTACCACCACCACTATCACTGTCACCACTACCACCACCACTATCCCTGCCACCACTACCACCACCACTATCCCTGCCACCACTACCACTACCACTATCCCTGCCACCACTACCACCACCACTATCACTGCCACCACCACTATCACTGTCACCACTACCACCACCACTATCACTGCCACCACTACCACCACTATCACTGTCACCACTACCACCACCACTATCACTGTCACCACCACTATCACTGCCACCACTACCACCACCACTATCACTGTCACCACCACTATCACTGCCACCACTACCACCACTATCACTGTCACCACTACCACCACCACTATCACTGTCACCACCACTATCACTGCCACCACTACCACCACCACTATCACTGTCACCACTATCACTGCCACCACTACCACCACTATCACTGCCACCACTACCACCACCACTATCACTGTCACCACTACCACCACCACTATCACTGTCACCACCATCACTGCCACCGCTACCACCACTATCACTGCCACTATCACTGTCACCACTACCACCATCATCACTGCCACCACTATCACTGCCACCACTACCACCACCATCACTGCCACCACTATCACTGCCACCACTACCACCACCATCACTGCCACCACTATCACCACCATCACTGCCACCACTATCACTGCCACCACTACCACCACCATCATCACTGCCACCACTACCACCACCATCACTGCCACCACTATCACCACCATCACTGCCACCACTATCACTGCCACCACTACCACCACCACCATCACTGCCACCACTACCACCACCATCACTGCCACCACTATCACTGCCACCACTACCACCACCATCACTGCCACCACTATCACTGCCACCACTACCACCACCACCATCACTGCCACCACTGTGACCACCACCATCACTGCCACCACTATCACTGCCACCACTACCAACACCATCACTGCCACCACTACCACCACCATCACTGCCACCACTATCACTGCCACCACTACCACCACCATCACTGCCACCACTATCACTGCCACCACTATCACTGCCACCATCACTGCCACCACTATCACTGCCACCACTATCACTGCCACCACTATCACTGCCACCACTACCACCATCACTATCACTGCCACCACCACTATCACTGCCACCACTACCACGCCTACTATCATTGCCACCACTACCACCACCACTATCACCACCACCACTATCACTGCCACCAGTACCACCATCACTATCACTGCCACCACTGCCACCACCACTATCACTGCCACCACCACCACCACTACTATCATTGCCACCACTACCACCACCACTATCACCAACACTATCACTGCCACCACCACCACCACCACCAATATCACTGCCACCACCACTATCACTGCCACTACCACTAATACTGCCACCACCACCACCACCACTATTACTGCCACCACTACCACCACTATCACTGCCACCACTATCACTGCCACCACTACCACTGCCACCACCACCACCACTATCACTCCCACCAATACCATCACCACTACCACTGCCACCACTACCACCACCACCACTACCACCACCACCACCACCACTATCACTGCCACCACAACCACCATCACCATCACTACCACCACCACCATCACTGCCACCACCACTATCACTGCCACCACCACTATCACTGCCACCACCATCACTGCCACCACTACCCCCATCACTATCACTGCCACCACTACCACCATCACTATCACTGCCACCACCACCACCACCACCAATACCACTGCCACAACTACCACCACCATCACTACCACCATCACTATCACTGCCACCACCACTATCACTGCCACCACTACCATCACCACTATCACTGCCAACACTACCACCACCACTATCACTGCCACCACTACCACCACCACTATCACTGCAACCACTACCACCACCACTATCACTGCAACCACTACCACCAACACTTTATCACTGCCACCAATACCACCACCACTATCACTGCCACCACCATCACTGCCACCACTATCATCACTGCCACCACCACCACCACTATCACAGCCACCACCACTATCACAGCCACCAATACCACCACCACTATCACTGCCACCACTACCACCACCACCACTACCACTGCCATCACTGCCACCTCGACCACTATCACAGCCACCAATACCACCACCAATACCACTGCCACCACTACCACCACCACTATCACAGCCACCAATACCACCACCACTACCACTGCCACCAGTATCACCACCACTATCACAGCCACCAATACCACCACCACTATCACTGCCACCACTACCACTACCACCACCACAGCCACCAATACCACCACCACTACCACTGCCACCACCACTATCACTGCCACCAATACCACCACTACTACCACAGCCACCACCACTATCACTGCCACCAATACCACCACCACTACCACAGCCACCACCACTATCACTGCCACCAATACCACCACCACTATCACTGCCACCAATACCACCACCACCACCACTACCACCACCACCACTATCACTGCCACCACCACTATCACAGCCACCAATACCACCACCACCACCACTACCACCACCACCACTATCACTGCCACCAATACAACCACCACTACCACAGCCACCACCACTATCACTGCCACCAATACCACCACCACTATCACTGCCACCAATACCACCACCACTACCACAGCCACCAATACCACCACCACTATCACTGCCACCAATACCACCACCACTATCACAGCCATCAATACCACCACCACTACCACCACCACCACTATCACTGCCACCAATACAACCACCACTACCACAGCCACCACCACTATCACTGCCACCAATACCACCACCACTATCACTGCCACCAATACCACCACCACTACCACAGCCACCAATACCACCACCACTATCACTGCCACCAATACCACCACCACTATCACAGCCATCAATACCACCACCACTACCACTGCCACCACCACTATCACTGCCACCAATACCACCACCACTACCACAGCCACCACCACTATCACTGCCACCACCACTACCACAGCCACCAATACCACCACCACTACCACCACCACTACCACAGCCACCAATACCACCACCACTACCACTGCCACCACCACTACCACTGCCACCAATACCACCACCACTTTCACAGCCATCAGTACCACCACCACTACCACCACCACTACCACAGCCACCAATACCACCACCACTATCACTGCCACCAATACCACCACCACTATCACAGCCATCAATACCACCACCACTACCACTGCCACCACCACTACCACAGCCACCAATACCACCACCACTACCACTGCCACCACCACTATCACTGCCACCAATACCACCACCACTACCACAGCCACCACCACTATCACTGCCACCACTACCACCACCACTATCACTGCCACCAATACCACCACCACTACCACAGCCACCACCACTATCACTGCCACCACTACCACCACCACTATCACTGCCACCACTACCACCACCACCACTACCACCACCACAACCACTATCATCCCACCACTACAACTGCCACCTCCACTACCATCCCCATCACCACCACCACCACCATCACTGCCACCATCACCTCCACCACTACCACCACCATCACAATCACCATCATCACTACCACCACCACCACCTTCACCATCATCACTATCACCACCACCACTATCACCACAACCACTATCACCACCACCACTATCATTACCACCATCACCAAGACTATCACTACCACCACTACCACATCACCAAAACTACCATCTCAGTCATCACCACTAACACTTCCACTGTGTTAGATTGCCAGGGAAAAAAACTACTCACAAGTATATCATTTCTTGCTGCCTTGTTGCCATTCCCGACCTGACCCAGCAGCCAGCTCATCCTATGCTGCTCCCTCTCCCGTTTCCCTCCTCTCTGTTCTACATCATGCTGGGCCGACCTACCTGCTCTGCATTGGGGACCCTGAAGGGCTCCAGAGCTTCCATGGTGACTACCCAGGGGGAGATGGTGGTGCCCAGATTTTTGCCCAGGAAAGGGCCCAGTGGTACGTATTCCCACTTCTGGATGTCTCGGGCTGTGGGCAGAAAAGCAGATAAACTTTCAAGCTTAGAATCATTGTGAGAAGGTCTTGAGACTCGCCGCTTTGCCATGCATGGTGACTGTGAGGTGTTCCTTTACTGTGACACCTACATCAATCTCTGAGGTGACAGAGAGACTTCTGCCACTGTGAAAGAAGTCATGCGTAGCCAGAACTGACTGAGGTGGAAAGGAAGCACTTTGAGATGCCACTCACCACTCCAGTCGTTCATGAGGACCATGCCAAAGATGTAGTCCTGGGCACGGTCAATAGGAATGGGCTCCCCAAGCTTAGTTGGTCCGCCAGTCAAAAACGCCATCTCCAGCTCAAAGTCCATCAGCTTGCATGGCCCAAACACAGGGGGCTTGGCTGGAAAAAACACAATGAGGTTAATATTTGATATATATCTTCACTAACTTGAACATATCTAGACATAACCACACACATGCACACACACACACACACACACACACACAAAAGAAGCCCATACGACTCACATGCTTGACCTTGACCTTTATATGACCTTGACCTTCAGGTGACCTTCAAGGTCAAGGTCAAACAACTAAACCTACCAATGACATCATACACTAAGAAATGCTTTACACATTTTTCCTACCAAAATACATGTGACCTTGACCCAAGGTCAAGGTCATCCAAGGTCATGCAACACAATGATGTTAATTCAAGACATAGGAAGCACAATGGTGATTATTGGCACTTTCTACCATGAGATATGGTCACTTTTAGTGGTTCACTACCCCATTTTGGTCACATTTCATAAGGGTCAAAGTGACCTTGACCTTGATGATATGTGACCAAATGTGTCTCATGATGAAAGTATAACATGTGCCCCACATAATTATTAAGTTTGAAACAGTTATCTTCCATAGTTCAGGGTCAGGGTCACTTCAAAATATGTATACAATCCATCTTTGAAGAGCTCCAGGTGACTTTGACCTTGAAGCAAGGTCAACCAAACTGGTATCTTCAACTAATCAGTGGAATTCACTTCTCATATAATCTTCAACTAATCAGTGGAATTCACTTCTCATATAATCTTCAACTAATCAGTGGAATTCACTTCTCATATAATCTGATCAAATTTTCAGTTGTACAAAGTCAAATGCAAATTACAAGTACACTAGTTACATTAAAGGATTAAGTCTCGCTGGAAAAGTCACAACCAAGATGTAACTTTACTTTCATCAGGTCTGGTCTGGCCATTGGGACGGCGGATGGGAGTTCCCGACACCACCACCGAGGAGGCACGTCCATGGTAGCCTACAGGGATGTAGGTCCTGCAAGTAACATGTACACACTGCAGCTGCTGCTTCATGTTGATACCACCTTTCTCAGCCATAACTCAAGGCCTGCTCCAGTAGCTCTACCACTCATGGCCATAGAGCTGTGGGGGCCTGCTCCAGTAGCTCTACCACTCATGGCTATAGAGCTATGGGGGTCTGTTCAAGTAGCTCTATCACATGGCCATAGAGTTATGGCGGCCTGCTCCAGTAGCTCTACCACTCATGGCCATAGAGCTGTGGGGGCCTGCTCCAGTAGCTCTACCACTCATGGCCATAGAGCTGTGGGGGCCTGTTCCAGTAGCTCTACCACTCATGGCTATAGAGCTATGGGGGCCTGCTCCAGTAGCTCTACCACTCATGGCTATAGAGCTGTGGAAGTCTGTTCCAGTAGCTCTACCACTCATGGCCATAGAGCTGTGGAAGTCTGTTCAAGTAGCTCTACCACTCATGGCCATAGACCTGTGGGGGCCTGTTCCAGTAGCTCTACCACTCATGGCCATAGACCTGTGGGGGCCTGCTCCAGTAGCTCTACCACTCATGGCCATAGAGCTATGGGGGCCTGCTCCAGTAGCTCTACCACTCATGGCCATAGACCTGTGGGGGCCTGCTCCAGTAGCTCTACCACTCATGACCTGTGGGGGTCTGCTCCAGTAGCTCTACCACTCATGGCCATAGAGCTATGGGGGCCTGCTCCAGTAGCTCTACCACTCATGGCCATAGACCTGTGGGGGCCTGCTCCAGTAGCTCTACCAGTACCACTCATGACCTGTGGGGGTCTGCTCCAGTAGCTCTACCACTCATGGCCATAGAGCTATGGGGGCCTGCTCCAGTAGCTCTACCACTCATGGCCATAGAGCTATGGGGGCATGCTCCAGTAGCTCTACCACTCATGGCCATATAGTTTTAGGGGCCTGCTCTTGTAGCTTGGCCAATGGCAGCTCCAAGCAGTGCATGCCAGTGAGGGTTACTGGTGAAGGGCCCTGGGGCCAAGAGGTTTGACCTCCAGTTGCTAGTAACTGATGGGTGCAGTTAGAATGACAAAAATAAAGAAGACGATGATGATGATGATTATTATTGTCATCATTATTATTACCTTCAGGTAGGCTGTAGAAGTTCATGCATCACATTTCACACCTGTTTGCATGGAAAGAATTGTAAGGGCAGCTGTCAATGATGAGACAGATAAGTCTTTGCGCAAAATTCATAGCCAGGGTGTATCATCCTCATGTTCTAGCAGTTTCAACATCGGGGCTATCTGTCCCTAGCCATAAGAGACATTCATCATGACCCCTTGACTAGAGCCCTGCACACGACCAAGGACTTGGCTGCATGGACTAAGCTGTAGTCAGAATGGGTGTGACGTGCCAACAGGACAGCAAGAGTGGCATGCTCACCAGTTTGGCAACATCGCATTCTCGGGGTCTCGGAACATGCATCCCATGTTGTAGGCGTGGTTCTTGGAGGAGTAGAAATCTGTGTAGTCTCCTGTAAATCACCACAATACACAGTGTCAGAGACCAGATCTGCACTTCCCTGCCATGCCTTCTCAGGCTTGCTTCCAACCCCACAAGTTATTGTGCTAGAAGGACATACTCAAACAAGCAAAGTAAGCAGTTTGAGAGTGATGTCATTTTCATAAGATTTTCTTTCAGAAGAAATGGTGAGTAAGGTCTAGGTGTTGATTTACTAGTTGAAAGGTGAATGAGTGCTGAGATGGTTCTTGGGGTACCAGGCAGCTCATTGTTTGGTGCGTGTTGGGTTCAATCTTCCATGGTGGTTTGAACATAGGTTGGGTCTCATTGACCTGACTCTGTGCTGATGGTACCCAGTGGCCTCTTTATTTGGGGCCACCCCTGGCTGAACTGCTGGAGAAGGCGCTGAAACCCCTGCAGCCAAGTTGCAGCTGAAGGGGCCCACCCCTGGCTGAACTGCTGGAGAAGGCGCGGAAACCCCTGCAGCCAAGTTGCAGCTGAAGAGGGAGGCACTGAGTGGCTGAGGTCATGTTACACTCACTTCGCACCTTACAAAAGTCCCTGCCTGCAGTTTTAAGCAGGTTGCAGTGTTTATCTGCACTGGAGAGCAAAGTTGTTGGCTGCTGGCTTGCCATACAGAACTCGGGACTCAATCTGCAGCTGCTGTGTCGCCACTTGACACAGTTGTGAGCTTCACCCTGTACCAAGCAGAGGTTAACCCTAGAATAGTTGTGAAACTGAAACTTAGGCCTCATTCTCCATTCAGTGGTGGCTCTGGTTGAAGTGCTGTGATCTGCTGCTGTTGCAAACTGTTGACATTTCTGGCTGGAGCAGTGCTTGATACAATGGAAATATATTTTGGAGTCAGAATGACCATTAAACAGAAAATTCAGCAGAAAATGTTAGCCCTTTAACATTTTAGGGTTAAGCCTCATGCAATTTCAAGTGGTAAACAAGATTGAGAAAAGCTATAAATTAAGTGTGGCAAGATTATTTAATTATAAAAACAAAATGATTAATGTGTCTTCTCAAGCAAATACATGATTTCAAACCAGACCTCTAGATCAAAATGCATTCATGTGATAGTAAAAAGAAACTGATACTAACCAATATTTGCAGGCAGATGCATTGTTGCAGTGTTCTGAGGAACAAAGGCCCTGAAATGAAAAAGAAAAAAAAGTCAGTCCCCCTCCTGCTTTGTCTGACAGCTGTCAGAACCCAGGCACAGCTATGCATAGTCCTTGGCAGTACATGTACTCTGTTGCTACAGCAGGAGGCACTTCACTATGGCACACACACGCACGCAAGCACGCATGCACGCACGGACGCACGCACACACACACACACACACACACACACACACACGCAAGCACCCATGCACGCACACACACACACACACACACACACACACACACATGCAAAACCATCTGAATACTTTTCAGGAATAATTTGAAGATTTGTCAGCAATAATTTTGATTTTACAGGAACATTTAAGCACTTAGTTTCAGTGGCAAACATAGAAAACAGCCATGTACTGTGTTTCAAAGTTGGTTGTCAATATTCTACTGTTGAGAACATTCCAAGGCCATCCTGGTGTTCTTCTCTTTACTAAATTCAGAACAATGTGTTTGAAGATGACAGCTAGCTTGGTATGGACTTGGGTGGTGTGGGACATGGGTGGTGTGGGACACGGGTGGTGTGGGACACGGGTGGTGTGGGACATGGGTGGTGTGGGACACGGGTGGTGTGGGACATGGGTGGTGTGGGGCATGGGTGGTGTGGGGCACAGGTGGTGTGGGACACGGGTGGTGTGGGACATGGGTGGTGTGGGACACGGGTGGTGTGGGACATGGGTGGTGTGGGACATGGGTGGTGTGGGGCACGGGTGGTGTGGGGCACGGGTGGTGTGGGACACGGGTGATGTGGGACATGGGTGGTGTGGGGCACGGGTGGTGTGGGGCACGGGTGGTGTGGGGCATGGGTGGTGTGGGACACGGGTGATGTGGGACATGGGTGGTGTGGGACATGGGTGGTGTGGGACACGGGTGATGTGGGACATGGGTGGTGTGGGACATGGGTGGTGTGGGACACGGGTGGTGTGGGACATGGGTGGTGTGGGACATGGGTGGTGTGGGACACGGGTGATGTGGGACATGGGTGGTGTGGGACACGGGTGGTGTGGGACACGGGTGGTGTGGGACATGGGTGGTGTGGGGCATGGGTGGTGTGGGACATGGGTGGTGTGGGGCATGGGTGGTGTGGGGCACGGGTGGTGTGGGGCACGGGTGGTGTGGGACATGGGTAATGTGGGACATGGGTGGTGTGGGACACGGGTGGTGTGGGACATGGGTGGTGTGGGGCATGGGTGGTGTGGGACATGGGTGGTGTGGGACACGGGTGGTGTGGGACATGGGTGGTGTGGGACACGGGTGGTGTGGGACATGGGTGGTGTGGGGCATGGGTGGTGTGGGACATGGGTGGTGTGGGGCACGGGTGGTGTGGGGCACGGGTGGTGTGGGACACGGGTGGTGTGGGACACGGGTGGTGTGGGACATGGGTGGTGTGGGACACGGGTGGTGTGGGACACGGGTGGTGTGGGACATGGGTGGTGTGGGACACGGGTGGTGTGGGGCATGGGTGGTGTGGGACATGGGTGGTGTGGGACATTGGTGGTGTGGGACATGGGTGGTGTGGGACATGGGTGGTGTGGGACAGGGGTGGTGTGGGGCACCGGTGGTGTGGGGCATGGAAGGTGTGGGACATGGGTGGTGTGGGACACTGGTGGTGTGGGACAGGGGTGGTGTGGGACACGAGTGGTGTGGGACAGGGGTGGTGTGGGGCACGGGTGGTGTGGGGCACGGGTGGTGTGGGGCACGGGTGGTGTGGGACAGGGGTGGTGTGGGACACGGGTGGTGTGGGACATGGGTGGTGTGGGGCATGGGTGGTGTGGGACAAGGGTGGTGTGGGGCACGAGTGGTGTGGGACAGGGGTGGTGTGGGACACGGGTGGTGTGGGGCCCGGGTGATGTGGGACAGGGGTGGTGTGGGACATGGGTGGTGTGGGGCATGGGTGGTGTGGGACAAGGGTGGTGTGGGGCACGAGTGGTGTGGGACATGGGTGGTGTGGGACACGGGTGGTGTGGGACATGGGTGGTGTGGGACATGGGTGGTGTGGGACACGGGTGGTGTGGGACATTGATGGTGTGGGGCACGGGTGGTGTGGGGCACGGGTGGTGTGGGACACAGGTGGTGTGGGACACGGGTGGTGTGGGACACGGGTGGTGTGGGGCATGGGCGATGTGGGACATTGGTGGTGTGGGGCACGGGTGGTGTGGGGCATGGGTGGTGTGGGACAGTGGTGGTGTGGGACACGGGTGGTATGGGACATTGGTGGTGTGGGACACAGGTGTGGGGGGCACGGGTGGTGTGGGACACGGGTGGTGTGGGACATGTGTGGTGTGGGGCACGGGTGGTGTGGGACACGAGTGGTGTGGGACACGAGTGGTGTGGGACACGGGAGTGGGGCATGGGTGGTGTGGGACACGGGTGGTGTGGGACACAGGTGGTGTGGGACTTGGGTGGTGTGGGACATGGGTGGTGTGGGCATGGGTGGTGTGGGACACAGGTGGTTTGGGACACGGGTGGTGTGGGACAGGGGTGGTGTGGGACACGGTGGTGTGGGGCACGGGTGATGTGGGACATGGGTGGTGTGGGACACGGGTGGTGTGGGACACGGGTGGTGTGGGGCACGGGTGGTGTGGGGCACGAGTGGTGTGGGACATGGGTGGTGTGGGACACGGGTGGTGTAGGACACAGGTGGTGTGGGACATGGGTGGCATGGGACACGGGTGGTGTGCGACACGGGTGGTGTGGGACATGGGTGGTGTGGGACAGGAGTGGCATGGGACATGGGTGGTGTGGGACATGGGTGGTGTGGGACATGGGTGGAATGGGACACAGGTGGTATGGGACAGGGGTGGCATGGGACATGGGTGGTGTGGGACACGGGTGGTGTGGGACACGGTTGGTGTGGGACATGGGTGGTGTGGGACACGGGTGGTGTGGGACATGGGTGGCATGGACATTGGTGGTGTGGGACACGGGTGGCATGGGACACGGGTGGTGTGGGACATGGTTGGTGTGGGACATGGGCGGTGGGGGACATCATACACAATAACTAGATGCTGTCCAGAAACCCCTCTCAGCTGCACTGGCTGCCTGGGACCACACACAGCAGAGCTAGTGGAGGCCCACAGCCAGGGGTTGGTGCCAATGGCGGACACCAAGTGTTGCACCACTACTTTTACACATGCAGGACAAAGGAAAGCCGGGCTTACTTTGCACGCAGCCCTGCATCACCAGCCAGAGGGGAGCCAGGAGCCAGGAGGTGCTGCAGCGTTGCCCTTGCCTCCTGCCACGCCTTCTTTCCCAAGGCCAGCAGACCGTTCAGCACTGGCTGGCAAGAGACATTGAGCACTACATTGCTACCCATGCAACAACTATGAAATCAGTTCTCCAGATGTGGACTTTCAGGATTTCAGGTCAGTTTTCATTTTCAGTTAAGAAAGGGAAGGAGTGGTGTGTGTGTGTGTGTGTGTGTGTGTGTGTGTGTGTGTGTGCGCGCGCGCGTGTGTGCGTGCGTATGTATGTGTGTGTGTGTGTGTGTGTGAGAGAGAGCAGTATCTGTGTGATGGAAAGCCAAAGTCACTGAGTTCCAACAAGACTTTCATGCACACAATTCAAAGAAATTCCTTAATGGTCTGAAAACCATCTACAGCCCATCTTGAAATGGCTTTTACACCAGTACTCTCCACCGACAGAACTCTTCTCGCTTTGAGAATGGAGCAGCTGGGGATTGGTGGAAAACTTGGTTGTCATGGGAAGGGCAGCAAGGGGCAGGGAAAGGTGATATGGGTCATACTCTGACAGAGGCTGCAACACATAGTCAGTCTAAGTGTGGAAGCATGGACTATACGTCAGTCAAGCAATGAGGGAGAGATTGACCAGGCATTTCATAACCAAGCTACTGGAGTGGCACCCGTTTGGGATTACCACAACAAAGACACACAAGACTCCCTTGCTGCCATTCCCCTCAACTGAAATCCATTTATCATTCAATGTCCCATGCTTGCTTTTTCCACCCGTTGCTGTATTTCATGTACCAAACCACGTCTGCTCTAAAAGAAACTGCTTTCTGATGGTCAAGTGGGTCCTGAGTGGCAGAAGGAACACTGGAGTGTCAACATCTCTGCTGGGAGGCATGGTGTGGGGTGGGGTGGGGTGGGGTGGTGTGGGGTGGGGTGGGGTGGGGTGGTGGTGGTGGTGGGGTGGGGTGGTGGTGGTGGTGGTGGTGGTGGTGGGGTGGGGTGGGGTGGGGTGGGGTGGGGTGGGGTGGGGTGGGGTGGGGTGGTGGTGGTGGTGGGGTGGGGTGGGGGGTGGCAAGGGAGGTGCACAGTGCTGTGGGACCTTGCACTTCATCTATAAACCGTCTCCTCATCCACGACACAGCTCACCTCAACTAAATGGCTCCATTTCTTTCTCAACTTTCACATCATCAAAGACAATCTGTTCATTCTTCATCAATGTTCAATTCATCAATCACATTCTGCTTACTTGCCGATTCTTACCTCATCAAAGACATTCTGGTGGTTCCTCAGCTCAGGCCCATCAAACAGCTGCTTGACCACACTCAGGTCAAGGATTTGGTCACCAATGGCAACACCCAGGTGATGCTGAGGCTGAAAGAGTCCATAGCATATCTTAGCACAAACTGCACAGCATAGCATAGCACAGAATAGCATATCATAGCACAGCACAGCACAGCATAGCACGGAATAGAAAATCATAGCATAGGACAGCACAGCACGGCATAGCACACCAAACCACACCAAAGCAAAGAATAGCATATCATAGCATAGCACAGCACAGCATGGAATAGAACATCATAGCATAGGAAAGCATAGCATAGCACAGCACAGTTCAGCAGCATCATAGCATAGCAAAGCATAGCATAGCACACCAAAGCACAGCACAGCAAGGTTTAGCAGCATCATGACATAGCATAGCATAGCACAGCACAGAATAGCATATCATAGCACAGCACAGCACTGCATAGCACGGAATAGCATATATATCATAGAACAGCACAGTACAGAATAGCATATCATAGCACAGCACAGCACAGAATAGCATAGCACGGAATAGAATATCATAGCATAGGACAGCACAGCAAAGCATAGCACACCAAAGCACAGCACAGCACAGCATAGCATAGCACAGAATAGAATATCATATCGCAGCACAGCATAGCATAGCGCAGCACAGCACAGTACAGCAGCATCATAGCATAGCACTGCATAGCATAGCACAGCATAGCATAACATAATAGCATTGTGTAGCATAGCGCAACATTTTCTATGTTGTTCTATGTTGTTTCTTTGAGGTTCCAAGGTGACAACAGTCAACATTTTTCAAAATTTCACATTTTTGGGTTCAGATGTATTATGTAGTGTAGTGTATGTAGTGTATGACTTGTAGTGCTGTGAACTGTGACAGGAAGGACTATGAATGGTGTGAACTATGTCTGTGCCAACAAGGATAAACATGTGAGAGAGAGTGTGTGTGTGTGTGCGTGTGTGTGGTGGTGGTGGGGTGTGTGTGCATGCATTATGTGTTGATGATCGTGTATATATGCTGTGTGAGTGTGGTTGTTGAAGTGCATGCCTGTCTCTTGTTGGTCTTTCCTGTGATTGTGTTGTGATGCAGGATGAAGAACATGATGATGGGGGGGGGGGCTGGGGGCCTTGTACATGTGTTATGGTTGAAAATCGGGTATGTGTGATTGTGTGACGATGATTGTTTGATGTGCATGCTTGTGTCTTTTGTTCCTTCTGTGATTACTTGTTGCGATGTAGAATGTTTCTCTATTAAATTGAATTGCCTATGATGTAGCGCTAAATGTGCCCTATCTTATTGTGTCTTTCTCTTTCTGTTTACTATTTCTGATGCGTGTGTTCAGTATGTATAATTACTTGAAATAACATGGTGTCATTACATTTGTTAGAGTAATAAATTATGATACAATTGCATGCTATCTTATTTTATGGCCTATGATTACTGTGTGGACTCCATAACTTGAGCACTGTGATTGAGTTAATTAATGTTGAACTTCTTGTACGTTTCTGTTTTTGTATGTATGTATTATGTTTTTGCCACCGACAAAACAAATTTCCTTGTAACAATGAGGACAATAAAGTATCTTGTATCTTGTTAGTGCACTCACTCCTCTACACTCTCCAAGTGTCACGTTTTCTGATATAGGATGAAAAACAAACATTTGAAGCATTTTTGGGGGAGGGGGTGATTGAAACAAAAGCCTAATTAATTATGCATAATGGAACAGAAGTCGTTTTTCCGCTTTTGCTCAACATATCTATGAAAATAAAGTACTGTTGGAAAGCTCTCGCCCAGCTCTACATGCACCTTGTGAAAGTGTTTACTTCATAGAAGAAAGATTTTAATTGAATCTTCAAATAAAGGTTCATATAGTAGTGGTGTTGGAGGCAGCCAATCAAAGCACGGCTTTCAGACTGCCTTGGCTCCAGGCTTGTAAACAACGGTTCTGCATGCGCGCGTCTAAATTTCAGGCGATTTTGATTAGCACAGTGTAACTGCTCGAAGAATTGATACTGATTTGATTGAAAATCATGGGGAAACAGAAGAAAATGTCAGATTATAGGCCAAGCAAACGAAGATTTAAAGGAAAGCAACACGAAGCGGTGATAAATGAAGACGGAACTAGTTCAACTGCAAACGATGCGAGCTTCACACATGAAGTTTGCACTTCTCCTGTTCTCGCCCCCCACCCGCTCCACAACCAAGCCCAAGTACTTCTTCCTCTACCAAGCTCCAGAACTTGACAGGTGATAGTGAAATTACTGGATTTCGATTTGTGGACAGTGAACTGCTGGTGAAGTGTGTGTCTTCACTTCTCTGCCCGAACTGCAAACAGCCCATCGGTAGAAACAAGCGACTATTTTGTTTTTCGGAGAAAAGAATTTCCCTTGCCTCTGTGTTCACTTTTGAATGTTCTTGCAAACAGACTGTTAGTATGTGCACGATGTGTGGTTGATGGTAAGAAATCCTGCATTTAGTTCGAATTGAAAAAAAATTCGTTTAGACCTCTTACCCTTTGTAAACATTTTTCAAAACCCACCAAAGTCTCTATGTCACAACACTGGTCATCGCGGAACAACATTCTCTCGTAAAGGGACGTAACTCTAAATTCTGACCTCGCTTCGCGTAAAGGAAAATCGCTCGAGTGCGCGGTCTTAGTGTATATAGGGTCTTTGAAATTATGTTGCATCATTAAAGTCATTTCTGTGCAATGAAGATGAATTCAAGCTTCATAAACGTATGTCTAACTACAGCATGTAATTTTATGTACAATTCTTCAGGTTTTCTATCCTTTTTATTTTTCTTCTTAATATTTGTTTATTAATTATTATGATTAATATTTATTATTATTATTATTATTATCATTAGTTATTAATTGTTAATTGTTAATTATTTATTATTTATTGTTAATTACTATGTATTAATTATATATATATATATATATATTTTTTTTTTCCCCCCTACTGTTGTGAAAAGTTTAGGGCAGATGTATATGTATACTCCCCTTTCTGAATAAAGATATTAAAAAAAAAAATTAAAAAAAAATTAAAAAAAAAACGTATGTCTATGTGTAGTATGTTTGTTGTAGAGCTTGGTTGGCTAAAATCATGGCTGTATGTTGAATTTACTTGAAATCATGGCCAATTCTACAGGATGACATTTCTTGTAATTTTACATTGGAACCTCCCCTTCAAGGATCAGCATTTGTCTCTCATGCCTTCACCTGCATCCCTTTAGCAAATGCCTTTGTGGTGTCGGGGGTGGGGGGTGGGGGGAGAGGGGGAAGAGACTGCATTTTGCACTTTATTCTCCACACACACACAAATACACACACACACACACACACACACACACACACACACACGTTTTCTCTGTCTTTCTCCCACCCATGTTCAACTCTCAGTTCTTTCCAGAAGCTTCGGTTTGGACAAAGTCATTTTGTTTGCTGAATGTTTCTGCATCTCCCTTACAAGTTCACCTGACAATACAGACACAGACAATTACATGAAAGGAACCTTCAAGACAAGACTTGTTTTAAAGCTCCAAGCATGGTTGCCATTTTGTAGATATGTAAAAACAACACTTAGTATACGTACAAAAAATATTCTTGCACACTAGGAAAATGATGTTTTATATACATGTACATAAAATTTAATTGATATTATCATCAATTTTACTGTAGGATTTGCACATTTTTGGTGTGTGCTATTTGTATGAGTGCATTTTTTTCTTGCACTTGCAGTAAAAAAAAAGTGTGAGGTCAGCAGCAAAATTCAGGGTCAGTTGGGTGACCAGAAACAATGTTGTTGCTGAAGCCTGAGCCCATTCTAGTCCACTAGAGACTTTGCCTGCCGGCGAAAGAGTCTCTAGCACAGTTCATATCACATGATGGAAGGATTCCGTCCGTAATATTCAAATAGAGGCTTGTGAGATAGCCCTCTGCTCCCTGACATACGCCATTAAAGTAGTTCTGAGACTATTTCACACAAAACTCATAAAATACACTTGTTGAGGCAATAAACAGGCGTTTATTCCATAAAATAAAATGCTTGCATTGAAATGGAAACAAGTTTTGACATCTGAATGATTTCTGTAAAAAGTGGAGAAAAAAAGTATCCGAAGCAAACTATTTTTGGCGCAATGCTGTAATACAAAGGGTCAAGTACAGTATTACGCATTCATTACGAACTGCGCCAGAGTCACTACTGACTCGGGTTCACAGAATGACCTGCGCCAGCAACCCCCAGCTGCTGGCTGCTATTTCATTTCTGCCCTCATTGTCCCTGAACCTTTCAATCTCACTAGTCATCTGCTGCATCCCCCCAGCCCCAGGATAAATGCAATGTCTTTATCAATGCAGACAGAAACACATATGTGACCCGTTTTCACAAACTGAGTCTTAACTGGCAAAAATGAGTGTTACGAATTTGATTTTTCAACTTGGATAGAACTTGGTTCGACTGGACTCGACTCATTTCTAAATGATGGTCTAGGGGAATATACACTCACACAATCAAGCTCGTAACACTCACACATTCGTTCTATCGAAAACGGAACACGACAGAAAGACATTGAGGACACAGGTCGCAATTAAATCATTTTAATTTCACCTAACAACAATAAGCATGGATAAAAATTTTTTTAGTAATGATAATAGATAGGCAATAATCTAATTCAACCTTCGATATGGGTTAAACTGCTGTGACCCGCCAACCAATCAAATTTGTACTTAACCGACTTGTAGGCTGTGTCTGACGAAACACGTGGTAATTCTGAGGGCAAGGGTGGCAAATTCACATTCAGGTTAATACCGCTTTCACAAAGGGTCACACCTTTGAGACGACTGTGGCAGCGGTTTTGATAACGCTGGCGAGGGAGAGAGGGGGGGTGGGAAAAAGGGAAACAGGGGGACAACAGGGGCACAAGCGACAAAAACATGGCGTTTTGCTCTGACGATGACGAGGTGTTGAGATGCCTCGACCCCTTGAACAGGCGAGCTTGACGACCTGGTCCGGCCCTGAAGGCAGACGTCCCCACCCGTGGAGCGGAGGATGCGACGAAACGTGAGCCTCGCTCTGCGATGCACAGGAGAGAGAGACGCTTCGTAGACTCGAACACGTGGAGACGCTTGTTCCTTTTCGCTGGCGAGCGGGTGGAGAATTCTTGTTCTTTTGGATGCTGGCTTCGAAACGGCGGGAAGCGGAGAATTCTTGTTCTTTCAAAACGGTGTGGAAGCTGAGGACGCTCGTTCTTCAAAACGGCGTGGCATGGGAGAAGAGCTGGCACTTAGCCGACGTGATGGACTGGTGTGGCTGGTGGTACTTCTGCGCCCGCGTGGCACGAAGAAAAGCTGGCACTTAGCCGATGTGATGGACTGGTGTGGCTGGTGGTACTTCTGCGCCCGCGTGGCACGAAGAAAAGCTGGCACTTAGCCGGCGTGATGGACTGGCATGGCTGGTGGTACTTCTGCGCGCCTGCCACTAGCGTCCAGGGGTTTATATACGCATAGCAATAATTTCTCAATCACCTGTGACAATGGCAGCCAATCATACGTTTTCGTTCCGCCCTAGAAACAGCCTTGCACCAAGTGTGATAATTGGACAGATGGATAGTATCCCACAGCCCAGCAACCTCCTTAGGTCACGCAGGTCATCTAGAATAATCACCAAAATAGTCCACAGCAAAATAGTGCAAGTTACTGTAGTTTTAATAGTCACTCGCCTCTCATGTAGGGCCACTGTAGGCCAATTCTAAACTCAACCCTCGATCACACAGAGGAGACTGATTGGTTGGCGGGTCACCTCCCAACAACACCTTAATGTTATTATTTTTAGCATGGTTGGCGGCCACACTAATTTACATATCACAGGTTAGTAAGTACAAAGGGGGGGTGGGGTGGGGGGGGTGTGTGGTGTGTGTGTGATCTCGTCACAATGAGATTTTGAGACATTTGTGTTTTCAAAATCTGCAATCTTTTATTTTTCATTTGATATAAAAATGGAACTTCTACTCCAAAAACTGTTCAAGTTATGCTCACTCAAAGAGAGGTGGTGTGCTGATGGCTATTTTGACTCGAGAAATCAAGGGTCAGAGATTTAAGTTTAACAACTTCATCCACAGTTTTTCCTCAGCAACGGGCCTTTTTAATGCATGCATCAGGTGAAAATTTGGCAGGTTGTTAGAGAAAATCTATTTCTGAACACAAAATGATAAACAGATGGAAGAGTATTTGATCTTGACAACAAATTATTGTTATTATTCAACTTAAAATACAAAATGGAGGCATAGAATGTATCGGCATGCATTAAACCCACAGCCCACCTTTGCATAATAAGGAGAAATTAAATAGAAGCTTTTGTTTAACAGGCGTGCAAGCTTGAAAAGAAGTTTAAAACAAATGATCAGCACTGGAAGAGGATGCAACTTTGAGCCCGGGCTTTCTGGAGTAATCCTGGCACAGCATTGTCACTGTCTCTGCTGTCTGCTGCAACTTCAGCTTCTACTAAAACACCCAACACTAATATATAAGTAATAAGATGTCCGATGGATAGTCTGCCTTGTTGCCAATCTCATAACTTTCCTCCTCCTCACTTTCTTCATTTGTAATACTGGCAAAATAGATTCCATGGCATCCAGTAACGGTTACCCCAGGAAAGTGACCGGCAAAAAGGGGCTAATTAAGAGAAAGCAAATCTTTTTCTGCTAATGGGTCAGAGCAATAAACTTATAAAGTGCAATTTTTGGGATTTTTAAGCAAAAAAGACACTTTCCAACATTAGATTATCAAAATTAAGTGTATAATTATAGGATTCAGTTTTGCAAAAATGTCAAAATGCACAAAATCCCCCTCATCACCTTTGTCAGCCTCTACTGCATTTCTGCTGCGTGCAAGTTAATACTCAGTTCGTGAAAATGGGTCACAAATGTGTGTGAATGTGTGTGTATGTGTGAGTATGTGTTTATATGTGTTGTTCTTGTTTCACTTTCAGTAGCCACTACATACTAACAAACAAAACATTTTCTTCATCCCTCCTCAGCAAATATTTCTCAGTCCATGCTTTTTATCAGCATTAGAATATTTCACACACATACACACATACAGAACGCTTAGCCTTAGGCAGTTAGGGGCGTGAGGTCAGCGTTGTTGCTGATTGGTTGGGCTTTGCAGAATGACCTTGGCCACGAATCCTGAAGAAAATTAAATCATTAGCTGAAAATGGCACCATTAGTTCCATTTACTTACGTTATCGGGAGTAGAAAAAACGCCGTAGGGTAGATTCTGAATGGGAAATTGACTGTCAGGGCTGACGTCTATGAAGGCCATGACGAACACGTTGGAAATCAAAGGTTTCTGCCGGTTGTGCACCACGCGGATGTGAAACGTAAAGTAAGAAATTATGGTTTCGTAATAATTATTCTCCTTTTTTCTCTCTCCCCATAAAGTGTTGAGCCTGGAACTGGATGTGAAAGTTATCAGACATGACTTATTTCAAACCGATTATGCTTTTTGCTATTTTATATCAAACTCAAAATTTTTGGGGATACGAAACTTCATTTGGTGTAACTCAAGGGTGCGTAACTCGCTGTCTCAACCTTCGCTCGCCACTGAACTCTACAAAAATGTTGCGGAATGTTTATATGCAGGGATGTCGATGCTTGCTTAAAAAACACATCAGAAAGTTCAACGTTAGGCATTTCCATGTCGATGAAGTGGCTCCTATTGGAACAAGACCAGAGACATCATCTCCTGAATATCAGGTGCTCGTACTAAAGGTCACAACAGTTCGGGCAATGTACACCACAGGACCAGCTTCTCTGTAGAGTGACTAGTACCTGGTCCCGTCACCGCTCTGAGATCAAATCAAAATTTTTCATCTACCACAATATTTATTTTAACCACTCGCCCTCTTTGCCTACGTGCACCACTTTGTTCTATGTTAACGTGTAGGACCAATGTGGCTGACTGGAGCACTGTAGTGTAGCTGCCGTAGGAGTTACGTCCTACAACCCCATGTAACGATGTACTATATTGACATAGTTGTGTTTTTTTCGTTTGCCTTAGACCATAAAATCAGATTATGTGATGGAATGTTGTTTTCACTTTTTCATCCGCAGTAGGATGCGCATTGTGGTGCTATTATTAGGAAAATGTTGATCCAGCAGCAGTCACTGGAACAACAAGTGTCAACAACAAACAGCAGCAGGGGCAAGAAGAAGCAGCAGCAGGAGCAACGAAAACATTTTTGGAGCAGCAGAAACAGTGATATTTACAGAGCAGTGATGGTGGTAAACTGGCAAGTGATAGGAAGATTATTCTTGACATACAAAGCTGTGGAGAGGAGGGAGATTTTTGTCAACTGTGGAATTATAATTTATAGAGTGGCATAGCAGCATTTGTGCGTGAATGGCAAATGCAGGGCATGTTTGAATGAAGCTGTAGTATCATAAATGTGGGAAACTGCTGAAGAACTTGTGTGTATTCCAGGAAAACTATGAGAGGATGAAAAAACTGGTGGATGAACTTCGACAGATAACAGGGACCATTATTCAAGGTAAGCAAAATCTTATGTTGACTGTTGCTGAACACAAAGCAACTAAGTACTAGAATGACAGCAAGAGGCATACAAGGGTGAAATTAGACATTGTAAGGTAACATCTTCTTCTTCTTCTTCTTCTTCTTCTTCTTCTTCTTCTTCTTCTTCTTCTTCTTCTTCTTCTTTCCGTTCCTGCCCACGATCATCAATAGTGATTACTTTGGCACATGAATTTTTTACAGGTTGGGGAGTCTGGGGAGGTGGGGGGGGGGGGGGGGGGGAAGAGTCACAGTGGTCCCGTCCTAGCGGGAGGCACGCGACACGAACGTGTCGACAGTGCTGGCCTCAACCACGGCTGGAGGTAGGGCATTCCAGTCCCTTATTGTTCTGGGGAGGAAGCCTGCACTCCGGTACTGCGTTTGGCAGGTGATGAGGCTGAACTGCTGGCTATGACATCGTCGCTGGCGTGGTGGTGGGGGAACCAGCTTTGACTTGATGCCAGGACAGTGTGTTCCTGCCCCTGTGCTAGTGGCAGGAAAGAAAGGAGGAAAGGTTTCTTTAAAGATTGAGTGTCGTATGGATAATTGTATAACTTTCCTTCCTTTGTTTCTTTCTGTCCGTTCACGCTATTTATTTAGTGAGGAAAGTTCAGTGAGGGAGGCCGAAAGGGAGTTTTGCACAGACGGTACAGAGAGGGAGCGGCCACAGCAGGGTCAGCACTAAAAGTGCGTGCGGGGACAGCTTCATTGGCAGTGACTCAAGAGTCTCATGTCCTTTTTGAGGCCGCTCTCGTGGGTTCGGAATTTCGGAGTGAGTGTAAGCTCAGCCTCTGTGCGTCGCTGTAGGTCCGTCATGTTGTGTTGCACACTGTTGCACGCACAAATCTGACAAACAGATCTCAGTTCTTGGTTTCTTGGTTTATTCTTGATGTCACTTTCTTCAATTGTCCTAGTTTCTGTCCTACGTCACGTTCTTAATTACGTCATCGTCACTAGAAACGGTCTCGCTCGGTCCAGTCTGATTTTGTGCAAGGATACAACACGTCAGTCCAGCGCTGATCGCACTGACGAGCATGTCAGAGGTGGCGTGGCTCGAGAGACTGAAGTGTTTGTCCACCGGCAGGGGGAGAGCGGTTCATTTCTTAGAGTAGTTAGGCCTCAGTGTACAGTAAGGGAAGTAAATTGTAATTTCTAAGAGTTCTTGCAAACTCTAATCTTCTACGTTCAATAGCTAATTTATCCACCAGATCTGTGATTCATGGACTACCTTCTGTCTGTGCTGGTTGCTGTCTTCAACGGTTGTTCTTCCTGAGCGGCCACTATTGGTAAATATTGCTGTATACATTTTTGAGTATCGTTTACACTCTGTCGTGTTTTTCATGTGAAATGAGTTCAGTCTAAATCTGTTTATTGTTATCAAAATTGTTTTCAAATCCTTTCAAATTGTTTCTTCCGGTCAACGCTTTTCTTGGTTTGTAAGCTAAATTGTAACTGCAGCTGTTTTGACCAGGCTCATCTGTCAAATTCCAAATTTATTCTTAAACCAGATAGCAACTAGCCTAAGGGTTTAATATGTTTCTGTTTATTTTTACAGTAGTCATGGATTCAGTTGAGAGAGCACTAACCAAGTCAAAAAACTCAGAAATCCTCACCGCTACTATAGCTGAAAGAAATGTTCGCCTCATAATTTTGTATTCCTACATGAAACCAACAATCTTCTGAAACTTGAACTATTCAACTGTCTTTGAAAGCTGATCGATTTTCTTCATCAACCTGTTCGTCTGTTTACTCCTTTGTTTTGTGCTTGGAGATTTGATAAATCTGAACAATTGCGGACTATCACCTAATGATAGAATAAATCAGTTATTAATTTGGAACTTCATTGACTGACTCCTGCTTTCAAAGTTACTCAACAAATTCTGTAAGTCTGCACCAACCCGCCGAATGAGGAAGCAGGCAACTAGGAAGACAGCACACAGTGGACGATGCTGTGTTTGATCTTATACAGCATCGACAGGCGAGCAAGCTTCCTGCGTTCCTCCAGGGACTGCCACCCAAGGGAGTCCAGCATCTGACTGACACTTGAAGTGTTATGGTAGCGGTTGCAGACGAAACGGGCAGCACGTCTCTGGACAGCCTCGACCTTGTCGATGTGCTTCTGGGAGTGAGGATCCCAGACCGACGGGGCATACTTGAGAGTAGGCCTGACAAAGGCCTTGTATGCCCTTTCTTTGACTGCTCTTGAAGAGATCTTGAGGTTGCGCCGGAGGAAGCCTAGGGTCTGGTTTGCCCTGCTTTGCTTACTCACACTTACACCTGTTTCAACTTGCATGAACTATTTTCATTCATGTGTAAATGTTTTGCTAACTAGCTTTCTCACTCATCTTTCAGTGTTAATTTGTAAAGTATTTCCTTTCATTCTAGAATTGTTTTAACTCATTGCTGTTTGACTAGTTCAAGCTGATTCAGTCCTTTTTGCAGAACTGTCAAGTAGAAATTAATGTTATCGGATCATTAAGGCCAGATTTCCCCCCCCCCCCCCCCCCCCCCCCCCCCCCAGCTAGTTGTGTCTCATTCTCATTCCACGTGCAGATTTAATTGTGTCCTCATGACTTGTAAATTCTTTGTGGTGGTGGAGGATTGGTGTGTGTGTGTGTGTGTGTGTGTGCATGCATGCATGCATTCATGCATGCACATGCATATGTTTTCCAGGCAGGGTCTGACACTTTTTAGAACTGCTTGCCCATTTGAGTGGGTAGACTGAAAATTCACTCGACCAAAAGCAAAATCCACTGGCCTGAAAAATGTTTACCCCACCACAGTAGTCACACTAGTCCAAAAAATATCAGTGTCTCTTATTTTTGAAATGTGTTTAGCATTGAACATGTTCAGAGGCTGCCTGCACAGCCAAGTCATTGTTTAGGAGGAAAATTTGGTTGCCCATTCGGGCAGATCTAGATAAACTTTTCCCAGCCCAAAGAGAACATTTGGTTGCCTTGGGCAATTGGGCAATGGCTTATCTCAGACCCGGTCCAAACACTGCTGCCTCTGAGTTGTTGTGGTTTCCAATAATGCTGTGTTGCTGCAGGGGGTGGAGACAAGGCCAGGGAGAGGCACACGTCACGAGGCAAAATGCTGCCCCGAGACAGGATCCAGGCACTGCTGGACCCAGAGTAAGCTTGCAGACCATTTCCCCACCTCCCTTTTGTCAGACCCTCTCCACCACCCCCAGCCCCCTTCTCCACCCCATACTCCCACCATAGAGCCACTCTCCAACCACCCCCCCCCCCCCCCAACAATATTTCACTCACCCCCCTTCCAATATGTCCTCTTTCCACCAAACCTCCACTCCTAATGGAATCACACTGTTTCATACCCACTTCCACCACTTCCCTCACCACCCAGTCTCAAATCCCCCAACTCACATTCCCCATCTCTCATCCCCCCATTTCTCTTCACCTTTCATCCCCAATCTCAAATTTCCCATCTCAAATCCCCCATCTCAAATTCCCCATCTCTCATCCCCCATTTTTCATCCCCCTTCTATCATTCCCTCAAATCATATCCCCCATCTGAATTTCCCCATCTAATATCCCCCATCTCTCAATCCTCATTTCTCATCCCCCATTTCTCATTCCCAATCTCTAGTCCCCCATCTCTCATCTCCCATTTGTCATCCTGAATATCAAATCCCCCATTCCGCATTCCTAATCTCAAATCCCCCATTTCGTATCCCCTCATCTCTCATCCCCAATCTCAATTCTTCCATCTGATATCCTCGATCTCTCATCCCCCATCTCAAATCCCCCAATTCTCATCCCCCCCATCTCTCATCCACAATCTCATCCCCCATTTCTCATTACCCATCTCAAATCCCCCATCTCTCATCCCCCCCCCCCCCCCTATATCGTATCCCCATCTCAAATCCTCTATATCTCATCCCCCATCCCTCATCCCTCATTTTTCATCCCCCATCTTTCATAATCTGCCATATCAAATCCCCAATTTCTCATACCAGTTTCATCCCCTATCTGTCATCACCAATCTTTCATCCCCATCTCTCATCACCAATCTTTCATCCTCCATATCTAATCCCCCATATGTCATCTCCAATATCAAACCCTCCATCTTGTATACCCAATCTCAAATTCCCCATATCAAATCCCCCAATTCAAATTCCCCATTTTAAATTCCCCATCCGAAATATCCCATCTGAAATCCCTCATTTGAAATCCCCCATTTCTCATCCCCCTTCTCAAATACCCTGTCTTTCATCCCCCATCACCAATCTGCCATCCCCATCTCTCATACCCCATCTCTCATCCCCCATCTCAAATCCCCAATCTGCCATCCCCATCTCTCATCACCAATCTGTCATCCCCCATCTTTCATCCCCCATCTCGAATCCACCATCACAAATTCCCTATTTCTCATCCCTCCCATTTTAATCCCCAATCTCTCATCCCCCCATTTCTCATCCCCCCATTTCTCATCCCCCCATTTCTCATCCCCCATTTCTCATCCCCCATCTCAAATCCCCAATCTAAAATCTCCCATCATGCATCACCAATCTAAAATCCCCCATCTCTCATTCCCCATATCAAATCCCCCTATCTCAAATCCCCAATCTAAAATCCCCCATTTCTTATACCCCATCTCAAATCCCCCACCTCTCATCCCCCATCTCACATCCCCCCATCTGATATCCCCCATCTCTTACCAAGCCGTCTCCCTTCCTGGCCCCCCACTCCAACCTCCTTGCCCTCACATATGAAAAAACAACCTTTTTAAATCTTACTCTATTTTAATCCATGAATGGGTGCTCGGACAGACAGGTCTTACCTCCTGGTCACCAGGCTAATAATAATAATAATAATAATGGGTATTTATATAGCGCTTATTCTCAAGTGAGCTCTAAGCGCTTTACAATCTCGTTCACACATCACAAGCAGACAATCAGATACAAGCAAATCACGTAGGCAATCAACACTAGCAGCAAAATCACGTACAATCAGAGCAAGCATACAAACACATAACATTAACAAGCGAGCAGGCAGAATAGTCAAACACTGTTGAAGCAAGCAACAACAAAAGAAAAAATAAACAAACAAGCAGGCTAAATAATCCAACACAATCAAGCAGGCATACCAACACAATAAATAAACAAGCAAGCAGACAACCAATCGACAATCTAAACAAGAATGAAATAAGCAAATAAAGAGAACAAACAAGCAAGCAAACACAAACGAGATAAGTGAATCAAAACAAAATATTTACAAAATACAATTACGAGAATATGTACGGGGAGCTGTGAAGTTGAGCGGGTGGGGTCAGTGGGAGGGAGGGGGAGGGGGGGGGGGCTATTTGGCAGATGTGTATGCAAGAGAGAACAGGTGTGTCTTTAGATCAGCGCGGAAAGAGTCAGACTCGGAAGAGGGATACAGACGAAGATTAGCAGGGAGAGAGTTCCAGACGAGAGGAGCGGAGGCAAAGAAAGAGCGGTCACCAAAAGATGATTTCATTTTACGAGGGACGAGGGTGGTGGTGTTTGCTGAAGAGCGAAGTGTTCTGCGTGGCGTGTAAGTGTCTATGAGGGCTGTGAGGTATGCGGGTCCTGTCTGTGTGAATGCGTTGAAAGATAAGCATGCAATTTTGTAAGTGATACGGTCCTCAACACGGAGCCAGTGTAGTTTCTGAAGGTGGGGGGATATGCTCAGATTTGCGGACTTTACAGATCAGGCGAGCGGCGTTGTTCTGCAGTTTTTGTAACCTGTCAATGAGATACTCGGGACAGCCATAAAGCAAAGCATTACAATAATCTAGCTTGGATAGAATGAACGCTGAGACAAGGGTCTTTGCCGCTTGCTCAGAGAGATAGTGACGGATTGAACCGATGCGACGGAGCTCAAAGTTCATAGAACGAATGATGGTCTGAACCTGTGCATGCATAGTGAGGTGGGAATCTAACGTAACGCCTAGATTTTTCACTGTGTTAGAAAAGGGGACAGTAGCATTGCCGATGGTGATGGACTCTGGGAGCTGGACAGAGGTAGACATGCGTGGTGAAGAGGCAACCATTGCCTCGGTCTTCTCATCATTTAATTTCAGCTTATTGAATGTCATCCATGACTTCACGTCAAGGACACACGCTTGCATTGAGTGCATAAGAATGTCGAAACACTTGGGATCACCCGACTTTTGCGCCTGCGTATCATCTGCATAAGAATGATGAAGAACCGAATGGGCAGTCATGATATCTGCGAGAGGAGTGGTGTACAGAACAAATAGAACTGGTCCTAAGACCGACCCTTGGGGCACGCCATAGCGCAGCAGAGTAGGATCAGAAGTGTTATTGTTGATGGATACAGTCTGAGTACGGTTGGACAAGTACGACGAAAACCAGTTCAAGGCAGAGCTGCTAACGCCAAACACAAATTCAAGACGGCTGATGAGAATAGCATGATCTATTGTGTCAAATGCTGCCGATAAATCGAGCAGCGCCAGAATAGAGACTTCTCCTCTGTCTAGAGCACGTAGAAGGTCATTTACAATTTTCACTAAAGCTGTTTCTGTACTGTGTCCAGGCCGATATGCAGACTGTAGGGGGTTAAACAGTTGGTTGGACGTGAGGTGAGCAGAGAGCTGAGACAGAACTACCTTTTCTATCAGTTTTGAAACAAATGACAAGTTACTAACAGGCCGGAAGTTTTTTAACTCATTATGGTCCAGGTTAGGTTTCTTCAACAGTGGGGTGACGAGAGCAGTTTTGTGGACATCCGGGAAGGTTCCAGAAGTGAGGGACTCATTTATAATCTTAGTCAGGGTGGGGAGCACTACGTCTAAACACTCAAAGAGCAGGGGAGTTGGGATGGGGTCCAGTTCACATGTTTTAGGGGCGGAGTTAGACAAGATCTTGCGGATGTCTGATTCAGTGACAGGGGCGAACGTTTCTAGGAAATTGCCACTGAATGGTTTACCAAGGGGGTGTGGGACAGAAGGCTGAGAGTCAAGGTCCTCTCGCAGCTTATCTACCTTGGTCATGAAATAGTTAGAAAACACGCTGGGGAGTGAGGATGAGGGATACACCGTGGGAAGCTGGGTAGGGCTTTTTCTCGCACACATATCATTGGTGATGTGATACAACTCCTTGCTAGACTTTGCCTCAGCGATTTGAGATGTGTAGAACATTGATTTTGCTTTATGGACAATGAACGTCACAAAATTCTTGGCCTTTATGTACAACTGATGGTACACAGTCAAACCCGACTCCCTCCACTCTCTCTCGGCACGGCGTCGATCCCTCTTTGCCTGACCACATTGTCATTGCAACACAATCTCAACTCCCTGGAAAGCACTTGACCAGACTGCAGTAGAACACCCCAAAGAGAATGTTTACAATTTTGCAGCACAAGCCTCACATGCTGCTGGTGTTGCCCCAGGGAGGAGAAAAGTGGTCTAACTTCAGCAGCTTGCTCCACGATGTTTCTGCACAGCTTCAGGTGTCAATTTTTCTGTGCAGGTCAGCCTTCCTGGAGCTGGGCCAGCTGGCAGGCTTCCAGCTCTACGGCAAGGAGGAGGTGCCGGCAGGAGGCATCATCACTGGTATTGGCAAGGTGTCGGGGTGAGTGAGGCCTGCATCCGGGGAGGGTGGTGGTGGGATGTGGGGGAGGGTGATGGTGGGATGTGGGGGAGGGTGATGGTGGGATGTGGGGGAGGGTGATGGTGGGATGTGGGGGAGGGTGATGGTGGGATGTGGGGGAGGGTGATGGTGGGATGTGGGGGAGGGTGATGGTGGGATGTGGGGGAGGGTGATGGTGGGATGTGGGGGAGGTGATGGTGGGATGTGGGGGAGGGTGATGGTGGGATGTGGGGGAGGGTGGTGGTGGGATGTGGGGGAGGGTGATGGTGGGATGTGGGGGAGGGTGGTGGTGGGATGTGGGGGAGGGTGATGGTGGGATGTGGGGGAGGGTGATGGTGGGATGTGGGGGAGGGTGATGGTGGGATGTGGGGGAGGGTGATGGTGGGATGTGGGGGAGGGTGATGGTGGGATGTGGGGGAGGGTGATGGTGGGATGTGGGGGAGGGTGATGGTGGGAGGTGGGGGTGGGGGGCTGTCAGGGAGGGAAATGAGTGGATGGGTGGTGGGGTGGGAAATGTATGCACTTTCCGATGTTGGAGTGATAGTTGACTGTTAGTCAGCAGGTCTCTCTACCTAAACTGTAAAGTGACAAGCTGGAAAAGGAGCTCTTTTGCATTCATGGAAGCATTAAAGCAAGAGGAGGTATGAGCCATCAATCCACCATCTCAACTGACTCTCAACCCAACCTCACCCAACTTGAATTGACCCAACCTGACCTGATGTTACCTGATATGAATCAACTGACTGGACCAACCTGGACCAGAATGACCAACTAACTGATGGACTGGCCGCAAACTGCAAATCCTAAGTGTATCTTTCATCATTGTGCTTCTGAACGTATCAAGTATAAGACTGCATGTCTCTGCTACAACATCATCTCTGAATCTGCACCTGCCTATCTCTCTGATCTGGTCTCTCTGTACACCCCTTCTCGCTCACTCCGCTCTTCTGCTGACACCCGACTCCTCCGCCAAGGTCGCTTCAAGCGCAGAACTCATGGCTTTCGCTCTTTCTCATTCTATGGCCCTCAACTGTGGAATTCTCTCCCTCACAATATCCGACACTCTACCTCCATCTCTTCCTTCAAATCCAACCTCAAAACCTACCTTTTTCAGCAATATTACTTGTGAATTCGTTGGAATCCTGCCGCAACCCCCCCCCCCCCTCCTCTACCCCCACGTACATCTTGACATCTGTGTAAATATTTGTATAGTATATTGCCAGTCTGACTGTGTACATCTGAATGCATGTGTTTGACTATGACTGGATGACTAAATGTATAGACTGTGTGTTGTATGTTTATTTTGTATATGTATGTATATATGTTACGCGCTTAGAACCTCGGGAAAGGCGCTTTATAAATATAATAAATTATTATTATTATTATTACTAATAGATTGAATGAGTGTACACTCTCTCCCTTACACTACATGGTGCTGCTGCATGTGGATGACTGTAGCTGTGCTGCTGCTTCTCTGTCAGGGTGGAATGCATGATTGTGACCAACGACCCCACGGTGAAGGGAGGCTCCTACTACCCCATCACAGTCAAGAAGCACATCCGCGCCCAGGAGATAGCGCAGCAAAATCACCTGCCTTGCATCTACCTGGGTAAGCACTTGCTGACATTACAGGCAAACTCCCCAAGTTCTGGCAGCTGTGGTGAATTTGCTTCTTTTGCAGTGCTGTTACAAGTATGAGACATGGCTAGAGCCAGTCGATGCCACCTCACCATCCGCAACCCCTGGCTGCAGAGCTTTGGGGCCAACTCCAGTGACTGAGCCACAGGCAGCCCCAAGCAGCCAGAGAGGCTACCAGTCAAATCGTTTCCACCCAACCTTGCTTTCACTCCGCTATGGAAGCTCCAGAACCCAGACCATCAGCAGCAACTAGCTGGTCACCAAATCTCATGCAACCCCAGGAAACATTCCCACACATGTCCTCCAGTCCAAGAGATACATGTACACTTGACATGTTTGTTTGGTGTTATAAAGACATGTTGATTATTTCACCATGAGGTTGTCGCCCCCCCCCCCCCCCCCTCTCCCCCTCAAGTAGCTGTTGTTTTAGTTTTAATTTCATCTTTCATTTTTATCTCTGCATCAATGTAATTGGTTATGAATAGTAAATGACATGATTGATGATTTTGTAAAATTCTGTTCAACTTGAAATGCGTGAGTTTTAAAATATATTTTATTTCAATTTTTCTGTGGTTTGTCTCCTTTGAATCTCTTTTGATAACCATAGGTAGTTTTTCCAAGTGTCTTGGGTGGTAACTATTAAGTTAACAAGTGTCAAGTGGCATCGAAGAGAACTGCATGTGTGGAATAATGTGGACAGGATGGAGCCCCAGTTTGCAGTTCAGTAGTACAACAGAGCACCCCAATATATTTCAGTCAGGATGGAGCCCCAGTTTGCAGTTCAGTAGCACAACAGAGCACCCCAATATATTTCAGTCAGGATGGAGCCCCAGTTTGCAGTTCAGTAGCACAACAGAGCACCCCAATATATTTCAGACAGGATGGAGCCCCAGTTTGCAGTTCAGTAGCACAACAGAGCACCCCAATATATTTCAGACAGGATGGAGCCCCAGTTTGCAGTTCAGTAGCACAACAGAGCACCCCAATATATTTCAGACAGGATGGAGCCCCAGTTTGCAGTTCAGTAGCACAACAGAGCACCCCAATATATTTCAGACAGGATGGAGCCCCAGTTTGCAGTTCAGTAGCACAACAGAGCACCCCAATATATTTCAGACAGGATGGAGCCCCAGTTTGCAGTTCAGTAGCACAACAGAGCACCCCAATATATTTCAGACAGGATGGAGCCCCAGTTTGCAGTTCAGTAGCACAACAGAGCACCCCAATATATTTCAGACAGGATGGAGCCCCAGTTTGCAGTTCAGTAGCACAACAGAGCACCCCAATATATTTCAGACAGGATGGAGCCCCAGTTTGCAGTTCAGTAGCACAACAGAGCACCCCAATATATTTCAGACAGGATGGAGCCCCAGTTTGCAGTTCAGTAGCACAACAGAGCACCCCAATATATTTCAGACAGGATGGAGCCCCAGTTTGCAGTTCAGTAGCACAACAGAGCACCCCAATATATTTCAGACAGGATGGAGCCCCAGTTTGCAGTTCAGTAGCACAACAGAGCACCCCAATATATTTCAGACAGGATGGAAGGGAAGTTCCTGTCTATACTTCGTTTTGCTTTGGCGCGTCATAGACATTGAACGTTGACGATGTGCGAGGAGCATTGTTGTTGTTCTATCCCTGGGAAAGGAAAAATCTGGGTTTATTTAAACATGGTCTTTTGACAGGTAGAGATAGGTGAGCATGCTTTGGGGTTTGATGATGTGTGAGGCACAGTGCCATATTTCTATCCCTGGGATGGTAAATATATGGGTTTATTTATATATAGAGCACCCCAAGTTTGGAGTAGTGTTTTCTTAGTGGCATCTGTGCAACAGGGAAGTTGGAGGAACTGTCAAATTATGTTTTTGTGTCTTATGACAGTGGCATCTGTGCAACAGGGAAGTTGGTGGAACTGTCAAATTATGTTTTTGTGTCATATGACAGTGGACTCAGGTGGTGCAA
>JAWQFJ010001795.1:20000-40000 GCA_034096865.1 Theodoxus fluviatilis | reverse complement strand
TTTGTATGTTGATTTTGTAAATATTTTGATAAAGCAATTTTTTTATGTGAAATTATCACAATTTTGCATATCATGGCAGAAGAATGGTATATTTGGAGAAAATACTTTTAACATTGCTTCAATAACTATGTAGAGAACAAAAATGGTTACTTGAACTCATATTTGTCAAATTTCTGGGTTATTGATGCTGTGTGGGGGAGAAATGAAATACAAATCATCCTACCATGCATGTATTACTTCATTTATGTGCAGGTTCAAAAATTAGAAATGAAATACAGTGAAATCACCCATAAAAATTATACTGTGTGTAGTAGTGGATATGTTATGAACATTTTAAAAATTCCAACAACATTTGTGCAGAGAGTTATGTGAGCATATCCAAAGCCATGTGGTTGCTGAGTTCAGATGCCTGAGTAGACAAAGTGGAGATATAGCCTTGACCTAACTTGACCTCACTTGGCAGCAAGGGGAAGGTGCTTGCAGGAAGTAGAACTGTTTTTGACAACCCGCGTTCACTCTCAAGATCCATGGCTCCTGTGGTCAATTGTCCATCATAAGATAAGATGATGGTGCAGTGTGAAATACTTTCTTTGCAGGTGACCATCACCAGACCAGAAGAGCCTCTATACCCAGCAGATGAACTCTACGGCATTGTTGGAGACAATTTGAAGAAGACTTTTGATGTTAGAGAGGTTAGTCATCTCTCTGTGGACCTCTGGCTTTTCTTGTCAGCATGCTTGTGAATCATAGAGTGCTTTGAGCTTTCCAAGTGACTGCTCATCTTGTTCTAGATAGTGTAGTATGTTGGCTTATTGGTAAGTCATTGTACATTATGAACCAGGAAAGTTTTTTTAATAAATCAATTTTTAGGTTAAAAAAATACACAAGGAGGACAATTTTGCAAGGAAAACAAAATTAAAGAGATGAAAAGATCATCATTATTATCAACTCCAACAGCCATATCATCATCTTTCAAGCAAATCCTTCTACGAATTTGAAAAGCCTTTGAAGGATTTGATGAATGGTGTAGACTTGTGACACATGTGTGTGTGTGTCAGTGTGTGGGTATGTGTGGATGCGTCTGCATGAGTAAGTGAGTGAGTGAGTGAGTGAGTGAGTGTGTGAGAGCGAGAGAGAGAGAGAGAGAGAGAGAGAGAGAGAGAGAGAGAGAGAGAGAGAGAGAGAGAGAGAGAGAGAGAGAATTTTAAAACGCATGCTAATTTTCAGAGATAATATCTTCCAAATTAATGAACAGGTCATCCCATTTATTATTGTAGTTGTCAGTGTTCTTGCTGCTAATGTGTTTTTTCGTAAACTGTTAAGGAAACCCTTAGTGTTTAATTGACATCTTCTATATTTACATTTGTGAAAGAAAGATTAATAAGTTTGTTTTGGGGAGCCATATACCAAACAGTAAACTTTGAGGACTCGTTGGCAAAGTAAGGTTTATGTTCTTGTCAAGCAATTCTGACAGATCTGCCCAGAAGCTAAATACTATTGGACATTCTACAAAAAAGTGAATTATTGTTTCAACCAGGATAAAGTTGATAGGGCAGTTATTCAGCAAATACCCAGCAAAATTGTTTGGGGGCTGTCATGTACATAAATACATTTCTGTAATTTAACACAAAAGTTTAAAGATGTATGTTCATGTTAATTTATCTGGAATTTGTAGCAGAAAGTGAATGGTTTTGTTGTGTTGAAAAATCTGATTTGTCATTCTTGACCCCCTAGCTAGCTTTCCTCATGCACTGTCATGTTTGCAGAACACCTCCTAGTAGAAAAAGTCCTGGAGTGGTGGTCAGTTTTTCTGGTCAGATCGGTGTGATGCTCTGTGGTGCTGCTGAGTTGCAGACAGCCATGTGAATCAAGTTGCAGCACTTGGTGAGAATCAGCAGAAGGGGAAGATCCACTGCTGTGCCGTACATTGGTTTGCTCACTCACTGGCTTTCCAAGTCGACACTTCTTGTGAGAATTCTCACTCTGCCTCTGCACGCTTGTGAAGAAGTGAAGCAAAATACACCACCATTGGACACACCATTCCCCCCGTTTTTCTTTTGGTTCCTTAAGTCCAACCAAGCTACCATTAACAATGAAACATGAGAATAGAAATCCCAAGATCAGAGCAGCAGAATGCTTGAATGGTCAGGGTGATATACTTGGGAAACAATGTCTTTTCAGATCATTGCTCGAATTGTGGATGGAAGTAGGTTTGACGAATTCAAGACCAAGTATGGAGAAACACTTGTCACTGGTAAGTATTCCTGTAATTGTCACAGAGACTCCTTCAGTTACACATTGCTTGGTATTAAACTATCAGATTATTTTGATTTAAGCACATAATGACCATCTTTCTCCATCCCTTGCTGCCATTCCCATGCTGATCAAGGTGTCAGCATTGTGTAGACACGAGGTTTTGCGAGGTATAGGCCAGTGTCAACATGGGTCAACATTTCATTCCCTATAGATACATCTACTTTCATCATATTGATGCATGTTGATACCGGCCTATTCGGTGCATCTATGCAACATAGCCCAGGCCCAGTGGCTACCTCTCCTGTTTCCCTTCTGTGGCTCCTTGTTCTAAATTTAGCAGTGTAGCAGCCATTTTGGGTTAGTGTTCCATGATTTTCCTGATGTAGTTGCTGACTT
The DNA here is from genome assembly GCA_034096865.1 of Theodoxus fluviatilis. Lineage (NCBI taxonomy): Eukaryota > Metazoa > Mollusca > Gastropoda > Cycloneritida > Neritidae > Theodoxus > Theodoxus fluviatilis. Next base: position 37,348 of record JAWQFJ010001795.1, on the reverse strand, counting down.
TGAAACGATGAGTTTGAGTGGGAAAAGTGGAAAACCAAACCTCAGCTTTGGTCAGCAGCAAGGGGTGGATGGGAAATGCCCCTGGGTAGAGTCCAGTGTGACTGGACAGTTTTCATTCAATAGCTCTATAGTTTCCTTGTCCTGGCATTTGGAGAGCATACACCATGCAACTTGCGCTGTGACCATTTCCTATTAGTGTGTCTTAGTAGTTAGTAGGGAAGCAATTGAACATTTTGCTTTGGGGTTATGACTGGTAAAACAATCTGAACATCTGGAAGTGGAAGTAGAGATATCTTGAAGATGTCAGAGCAGTCCACTTTTGGCATACTATTCTATCTTCTCATCTTTTATTATAAATTTAAACATGATGTCATATGTCTGGATTTTGGAGTGGTCTGTAACTGTCATTGCAGCAGAGTGGCCACTAGCAGCCCAATAGACACCCTATCATGTCTTTGATGTCACTTCCAGCTCTTTTGTAATCAACAGACGACCTCAATATTGAAATGACCTTGTCAAAATTGTTTGAAGTGCCACTCTTCATAAGCTCCTTGCAGCACAAGCACACAGACACCAGTAGGCAAATCTCAACACTGATTTGACCACTATGAAATTTTAGTGCTCTCCCAGTTGGGTCGTCAACCACTAATTCAAGGGAGGTAACTGTTTGCAATTTTGGACCACATCAAAGGATAGGAAGACGAAGGAGCAATGAAATAGCGTGAAAGAAGGGGATGGGGCAAGGGTGGTGGTGGTGGGTGTGTGTGTGTGTGTGTGTGTGCGTGTGTGTTTGTGCATGTGTGTGTGTGTGTGTGTGTGTGTGTGTGTGTGTGTGTGTGTGTGTGTGTGTGTGTGTGTGGAGGCAGGTCTTTTGGCTGCAAGCAGCTCCTCCATAGTCTTTGTTGCTGGGCAGTTGTTTTGTGTTAGTGGTGTGTAGATGTAGAATGGTGTGCAGCGAATGGAAGCCTTGCAGCCTGGCTTTCAGGGCCTGCTCCAGTAGCCCAGCCTGGGGCAGTCTCCCAGCCTGGGGCAGTCTCCCAGCCTGGGGCAGTCTCCCAGCCTGGGGCAGTCTCCCAGCCTGGGGCAGTCTCCCAGCCTGGGGCAGTCTCCCAGCCTGGGGCAGTCTCTGGGCAGTCTCCCAGCCTGGGGCAGTCTCCCAGCCTGGGGCAGTCTCTGGGCAGTCTCTGGGCAGTCTCCCAGCCTGGGGCAGTCTCTGGGCAGTCTCCCAGCCTGGGGCAGTCTCCCAGCCTGGGGCAGTCTCCCAGCCTGGGGCAGTCTCTGGGCAGTCTCTGGGCAGTCTCCCAGCCTGGGGCAGTCTCCCAGCCTGGGGCAGTCTATGGGCAGTCTCCCAGCCTGGAGCAGTCTCCCAGCCTGGGGCAGTCTCCCAGCCTGGGGCAGTCTCCCAGCCTGAGGCAGTCTCCCAGCCTGGGGCAGCCTCCCAGCCTGAGGCAGTCTCCCAGCCTGGGGCAGTCTCCCAGCCTGGGGCAGTCTCCCAGCCTGGGGCAGTCTCTGGGCAGTCTCCCAGCCTGGAGCAGTCTCCCAGCCTGGGGCAGCCTCCCAGCCTGAGGCAGTCTCCCAGCCTGGGGCAGTCTCCCAGCCTGGGGCAGTCTCCCAGCCTGGGGCAGTCTCTGGGCAGTCTCCCAGCCTGGAGCAGTCTCCCAGCCTGGGGCAGTCTCCCAGCCTGGGGCAGTCTCCCAGCCTGGGGCAGTCTCCCAGCCTGGGGCAGTCTCCCAGCCTGAGGCAGTCTCCCAGCCTGGGGCAGCCTCCCAGCCTGGGGCAGTCTTCCAGCCTGGGGCAGTCTTCCAGCCTGGGGCAGTCTCCCAGCCTGGGGCAGTCTCCCAGCCTGGGGCAGCCTCCCAGCCTGGGGCAGTCTCCCAGCCTGGGGCAGTCTCCCAGCCTGGGGCAGCCTCCCAGCCTGGGGCAGTCTCCCAGCCTGGGGCAGTCTCCCAGCCTGGGGCAGTCTCCCAGCCTGGGGCAGTCTCCCAGCCTGGGGCAGTCTCCCAGCCTGGGGCAGTCTCCCAGCCTGGGGCAGTCTCCCTGGGGCGGTCTCCCAGCCTGGGGCAGTCTCCCTGGGGCGGTCTCCCACAGCCAGCTAGACAACTAGAGAGTGTCAGCACAGGATAGAGATAAGATTATTAAATAATTGAAATAATTCTGGATGATCCAGAGTCCAACCCAGAAGCAACAAAAACTAGAATGGCAAAAAATAAGCTATTTGTGGTTATGGTAGACTGGGGTGACTAGGGGAAGACCTATGACAGCTGGGAAAGATCAGCAAAACAAAATATTGGGATTTTGGTCATCCGGGCATGTAAGACCGAGACAGCAGCTGCTGATACAGGGCAGTGTAGACAGGAGAAGACAACACGGACCATGGTAGCGCAGCTGGTAGAGCATTTTGGGCGCTAACCGAAAGGTTGCGGGATTAGTCCCCACCTGTGGTCCTACATTTTTCCTGTCTGCCCCATGCAGGGCTTTGGCTCTGTATGCTAAAAATTTTCTGCCACCCCTAAATTGTTTTTTATCATGAAAAAAAAGGAAGAAATTGATGGTTGTCCCATCTTCCCTGCCCTATGAGCAATCAGGGTGTCCACCATGAAAGCAGTGCTTCAGATTGTTTTTAGACTTCATGGGCCCAATGACCCATGGCCAGGCAAAATGATGGGTCAATTTTGAAAAACATGGGTCATTACCAATCAAACCTTCACTTCAAACAGAATGACCCTCCACCCCACACATGACACCCCTACAGCTCCCCCCCCCCCCCCCCCCCCCCCACACACACACACACACAAATGAATAATTAAAAAAGTAAAAAATAAAAAATAAACAAACACATGTCAAGCTGTGTGTCTTTCAGTTGTTTTAATGTCTCTTTTAACATTTCGTTCTGTGGACACAGAGTCATGATCACTCAAAATCCACTCTATTCTTTCTTGGTAGCATGATGTTTTGTTTAAACAAACTTGGTTTTAGGGCCTAACACAATGAAATCTAACAGAGATCTGCTTCAACCAGTCAAACACAACACAAAATCACTCCTCTACACACATACACACCACAAAAATGTTGCAGCGAGTCCAAAGAGTTTAGTCTCAACTTGTTTTCTGCCATCCAGCAAATTACACACACAAATACACAACAGTCCACAGTATTTCCTTCTGAATAACTCCATCAATAGGTCCTAGGACAGTCTCGTGCCCTAGTTCTTCTTGAACAGGTAGCGGTTGCGACTTTCCGCCCACACCTGCACTGCACGGTTAAAGGGCATGTCCTGGAAGATAGGTCCATCAATGCACACCCTCATCAGCTGGTCACAGTGTGTGCTAGACAGTGCATGCTCTCCCCCTCTGTGTTTGGACGTAATTTTGCACAGAGAACGATCTTTCACAGTCTGCTGTGTGGATGGGCAGTGTCAGGGCCACAGCTGTCAGCTTCTTTAAATTTGCAAATTCATCAGCTGCAAGGTAGAATTTGGCGATCATCTGCCAAAGGGTGACGAAATCATCTCTGGGAAAGTGTTCACTGAGAACTGTTCTCTTGAGCAGCCTCCATTCTTGCCAAGTCTCGTCTCTGTTGATGAACGGCTGAGCAGTTTTCAGTGAGCAGTTCTGGCCCTCGCAGACCCAGGAGTGGGTCTTTTCGTCAGCGAACGGTTGAAGAAGTTTCTCCATTTATTCCATGCCCCAGTCATCCAGCTTTATCTTGTCAACAAATGAAATCGGCCTCATAGCTAGAACGTTGAATGCCTGGAGCAGCTCCGCATCAGGAAATCTCTTATCCAGATTGGAGAGGACTTCTTCTACAAATGAGGGCAGCAGAGTAGAGGAGACTTTCTGAACCAGAACGGTGATTTTACACTGCTTGTAGGTCTTTTCTTCAAGATCAAAGTCCTGTTCAGTGCACTCAGGTGTTGACAAAATCAGACTTGCACTGCTCCACATGGACATCAGCTTTGGAAGGAGCTAGTAAGAGATAAAAACTAAACAGTTACCGCTTGTTTTATTCTTGCAAAACATTGAAGACAACGTCAACTGACGTTGGTTTTCTTCAGTTTCTTTTCTAAGCCTTTTCTTCGGTGGCATCTTGATTCCTCACACGTGTGAGAGTCTGTGCAAGGTAAACTGATAGATGTTCGCTGATTGGTTGTTTGCTGGCTATTAGCCAATCACACAGAGCGATGCATCGATGCTAGGCAAAGCAGCAGTTTGACTTGACGTTGTCGACGTTTGAGGCCTGTTCATCGGTTTGGCGTCGGTTTTGGTACTCCGTGGTGTGGCCACATGTGCTTGGTGGGGCTTAGTGGTACAGACGGACCGAGGATCGATACAAGTTGGTGATGTTTATGACGCGCCCGGCTGGCGCATACACATTGAAAGTAACGCGCCATTCTGATAAAATATGCGCCAATGGCGCGGGCATGCCAACAATCTGAAGCACTGTGAAAGTTATTTAAATAAAATTACTTGAAAGAAAAATTGTGATTTATGTTCATTTCAGACACTTCTATTAACTCACTGGAGTCGTGGGTAAATATTGTGATCGTTCTCCGGGATCGTAAGTTTTTCATGCATTTTCAAAAATAAAATAAAGATACAAAGGCATAAGATAACAATATAAATTATAAATCAAATGAAAGCTTGTTTTTTCTTTTTACATTCAAAGAATGATCTAAGGGATTAAAAATGCTAATTATGAATTATACACCATAGCATTGAGTGTGTACATGCACAAAAATGAAAAAGTAGAAAAAAATCAGTTCACTAGCTGTTATGGGAAGCGTACAAGCGCCTAGAAAATGAGAAACTTTAAATGTCAATATCCAAGTAATGCAAATGTGTATAAACATTTAGTACAGACAAATACAAGCAGATGGAGGCTAGCAATCAACCAAATCAAAGTATTTGTTCATAGAATTGGAAGATCAAACGTTTTGCAGTACGCTTTTCCGCCTTTTTGTCAATATACACACCACATGCACAAAGGTTACGATTTCCGATCATCAGTCGAAAATATACTAAAGGGAAGTAAATCTGCTTGCAAATTCCTTCAGCTATATAGGCTAACAAGATTTACCTCCCTTAGACCGTTATAGCGAAAGGGAGAAATTTGCAATTGCATCACAAACAATCTCGCAATACGACTCTAGCAGGAGGACGCCGATCGCGATATTTCTCGCGATACGACTCCAGTGAGTTAAAGAAGAAGAAAAAAAGAAGACACAAATTTAATTTCTGGCCCTTACCGCAATTTTTTTTCTTATGGCCTCACCATGTGTTGCCCTTTTCCCCTATATGCATATATGTATTTGTGTGTCCATTGTGGACACAAGTGGAAGAGAATGCCAGGTCTAAATGATCTGACCCTGACCCAGTAGCCACTTTGCTGCTTGGGGCCATCCCTGGCTGAGCTGCTGGAGTAGGCCCTGAAAGCCCAGCAGCCAGGTTCCAGCTGCTGGAGTAGGCCCTGAAAGCCCAGCAGCCAAGTTCCAGCTGCTGGAGTAGGCCCTGAAAGCCCAGCAGCCAGGTTCCAGCTGCTGGAGTAGGCCCTGAAAGCCCAGCAGCCAGGTTCCAGCTGCTGGAGTAGGCCCTGAAAGCCCAGCAGCCAGGGCTTGCAGCTGCTGGAGTAGGCCCTGAAAGCCCAGCAGCCAGGTTCCAGCTGCTGGAGTAGGCCCTGAAAGCCCAGCAGCCAAGTTCCAGCTGCTGGAGTAGGCCCTGAAAGCCCAGCAGCCAAGTTCCAGCTGCTGGAGTAATCCCTGACCAGCAGCCAAGTTCCAGCTGCTGGAGTAAGCCCTGAAAGCCCAGCAGCAAAGTTCCAGCTGCTGGAGTAGGCCCTGAAAGCCCAGCAGCCAGGGCTTGCAGCTGCTGACGTAGGCCCTGAAAGCCCAGCAGCCAAGTTCCAGCTGCTGGAGTAGGCCCTGAAAGCCCAGCAGCCAAGTTCCAGCTGCTGGAGTAGGCCCTGAAAGCCCAGCAGCCAGGTTCCAGCTGCTGAAGCAGGCCCTGAAAGCCCAGCAGTCAGGGCTTGCAGCTGCTGGAGTAGGCCCTGAAAGCCCAGCAGCCAAGTTCCAGCTGCTGGTGTAGGCCCTGAAAGCCCAGCAGCCAGGTTGCAGCTGCTGGAGTAGGCCCTGAAAGCCCAGCAGCCAGGGCTTGCAGCTGCTGGAGTAGGCCCTGAAAGCCCAGCAGCCAGGGCTTGCAGCTGCTGGAGTAGGCCCTGAAAGCCCAGCAGCCAAGTTCCAGCTGCTGGAGTAGGCCCTGAAAGCCCAGCAGCCAAGTTCCAGCTGCTGGAGTAGGCCCTGAAAGCCCAGCAGCCAAGTTCCAGCTGCTGGAGTAGGCCCTGAAAGCCCAGCAGCCAGGGCTTGCAGCTGCTGACGTAGGCCCTGAAAGCCCAGCAGCCAGGTTCCAGCTGCTGGAGTATGCCCTGAAAGCCCAGCAGCCAAGTTCCAGCTGCTGGAGTATGCCCTAAAAGCCCAGCAGCCAAGTTCCAGCTGCTGGAGTAGGCCCTGAAAGCCCAGCAGCCAGGTTCCAGCTGCTGGAGTAGGCCCTGAAAGCCCAGCAGCCAGGGCTTGCAGCTGCTGGAGTAGGCCCTGAAAGCCCAGCAGCCAAGTTCCAGCTGCTGGAGTAGGCCCTGAAAGCCCAGCAGCCAGGGCTTGCAGCTGCTGACGTAGGCCCTGAAAGCCCAGCAGCCAAGTTCCAGCTGCTGGAGTAGGCCCTGAAAGCCCAGCAGCCAAGTTCCAGCTGCTGTAGTAGGCCCTGAAAGCCCAGCAGCCAAGTTCCAGCTGCTGGAGAAGGCCCTGAAAGCCCAGCAGCCAGGTTCCAGCTGCTGGAGTAGGCCCTGATAGCCCAGCAGCCAGGTTGCAGCTGCTGGAGTAGGCCCTGAAAGCCCAGCAGCCAAGTTCCAGCTGCTGGTGTAGGCCCTGAAAGCCCAGCAGCCAGGTTGCAGCTGCTGGAGTAGGCCCTGAAAGCCCAGCAGCCAAGTTCCAGCTGCTGGAGTAGGCCCTGAAAGCCCAGCAGCCAAGTTCCAGCTGCTGGTGTAGGCCCTGAAAGCCCAGCAGCCAGGTTCTTGCTGCTGGAGTAGGCCCTGAAAGCCCAGCAGCCAAGTTCCAGCTGCTGGAGTAGGCCCTGAAAGCCCAGCACCCAGGGCTTGCAGCTGCTGGAGTAGGCCCTGAAAGCCCAGCAGCCAGGTTCCAGCTGCTGGAGTAGGCCCTGAAAGCCCAGCAGCCAGGGCTTGCAGCTGCTGGAGTAGGCCCTGAAAGCCCAGCAGCCAGGTTCCAGCTGCTGGAGTAGGCCCTGAAAGCCCAGCAGCCAGGGCTTGCAGCTGCTGGAGTAGGCCCTGAAAGCCCAGCAGCCAGGTTCCAGCTGCTGGAGTAATCCCTGACCAGCAGCCAAGTTCCAGCTGCTGGAGTAGGCCCTGAAAGCCCAGCAGCCAAGTTCCAGCTGCTAAAGTAGGCTCTGAAAGCCCAGCAGCCAAGTTCCAGCTGCTGGAGTAGGCCCTGAAAGCCCAGCAGCCAAGTTCCAGCTGCTGGAGTAGGTCCTGAAAGCCCAGCAGCCAGGGCTTGCAGCTGCTGGAGCAGGCCTCAATACCCAGCAGCCAGGGCTTGCAGCTGCTGGAGCAGGCCCTCAATACCCAGCAGCCAGGGCTTGCAGCTGCTGGAGCAGGCCCTCAATGCCCAGCAGCCAGGTTCCAGCTGCTGGAGTAATCCCTGACCAGCAGCCAAGTTCCAGCTGCTGGAGTAGGCCCTGAAAGCCCAGCAGCCAAGTTCCAGCTGCTGGAGTAGGCCCTGAAAGCCCAGCAGCCAAGTTCCAGCTGCTGGAGTAAGCCCTGAAAGCCCAGCAGCCAGAGCTTGCAGCTGATGAGGGGGACATCAAATGGCTCCAGGCAAACATTAGTCTGTGTTAAGATGCTAATATGTTCAAATTACATATGAAAACATTTATTTTAAAATAATTTTTAGAAGCCTGAGGCAGCATTTTACCAAGCATGGGTTCTTAAAAAAAGACTTCCCAGTTCATCCATTTTCTTCCCTTACAGATATTTAGCATGCAATGCTTTCTGGTTTTTCTGCAAAGTTGAAAGATCAATTGCATGTTCAAATATGGGGATTTAAATAACTGTTGGCTGGATTTTCTACTTGTAAGTAACATGCATTTTTTTCTACATGTAACGTGCACTTTTCTTTGCAGGTTTTGCTCGTCTTTGGGGCTACCCTGTTGGCATAATTGGAAACAATGGTGTCCTTTTTTCAGAATCAGCACTCAAGGTAAGGGAGAGATGGACTTCACTTCTAGAATACAGGGAAAAGATAGGCAGAGAGCTGGACTGAGAAGTAGTGGCTGAGGATGTGATTCTTGGCAGGAGGGGGTGTGGGTTGGGATCTTCCATACAGAGGAATGGGGAAGGCTGAGGAAGTACTAGAGTAGACAGAGCTTTGTAGTGACCGGTGACTTTAGTTCAGCCTTGGAATTCAAAGTACAGACAGCACTTACTGCCTTTTCTTTGCCGAATCCCCCTTTGGGTTGGGGGTGAGAGTAGACCCCCCTCCATGTCTTCCTATGTGATTTGTAAAAGTGAGTAAATTAGGAAATTGTGACTTGGCTTGTGCTTACTCTAAACAGTTTAATTGGTTTTGTGGTTAACAGCCCTACATAGCCTACAAAGGCTGATAGGCTGTAGAACTCCATTCATTCAGTCAGTCAGTATTTCAGTATTTGCTGAAACTCCACTGTGTGAAGGCAGTGTACTGATTTTTATCACACATGTTGCAGGGAACTCACTTTATCGAGCTATGCTGTGCTAGGAATATCCCCCTTATATTTCTTCAGAATATTACAGGTAAGTGCAGTGATTTTAAACTGATATTCTGACAGCAATTTACCTGGCAATTGGTTACTGTTGTTCAGCCCTCTTCTTGATGATTTGACAGTTATTTTCCATCATCATAATCAAAATATATCTGTGTCCCTTTGAATTATGGAGTGTTAACACTTCCATTTCCGTGTGGTTCTTTACAAAATGATAGATGTTCTTGCTCCCACATAGCAATCGCTCAGTCTTCCCTGCACTAATGCATGGACCACGGGTGGAGAACCCGCTACGCTGATGGGTGCATGTCTTTGTGTCTGGGCTAGACCTATTGGGAATTGTGCGATGTGATAGGACACAGTAATTCAACCCCTGATGGAACCAGCTTGACTTCTGTTTTCATCTTTGTTATAAAAAAATTCCAGCTTTATGTGTATTTTGACTACATGGCTGTGTGTTGCACTCCCAGTGTATGTAAGCCTGTAAGGGTATTTTTAAGTAGTTGTGGTTTCAGTAACCCAGCTATTCCTATTTGTTCTGCCAACCCTAAACTTTTTTCAATCTTGCTACAAAAAAGAGGGGAAAAAAGAGAAAAATTGAAGTAAAACATCAAACTGTGTGCTGTCCCATCTTCCTTGCCCTGCACATCAAACTGTGTGCTGTCCCATCTTCCTTGCCCTGCACATCAAACTGTGCTGTCCCATCTTCCTTGCCCTGCACATCAAACTGTGTGCTGTCCCATCTTCCTTGCCCTACACATCAAACTGTGTGCTGTCCCATCTTCCTTGCCCTGCACATCAAACTGTGTGCTGTCCCATCTTCCTTGCCCTGCACATCAAACTGTGTGCTGTCCCATCTTCCTTGCCCTGCACATCAAACTGTGTGCTGTCCCATCTTCCTTGCCCTGCACATCAAACTGTGTGCTGTCCCATCTTCCTTGCCCTACACATCAAACTGTGTGCTGTCCCATCTTCCTTGCCCTGCACATCAAACTGTGCTGTCCCATCTTCCTTGCCCTGCACATCAAACTGTGTGCTGTCCCATCTTCCTTGCCCTGCACATCAAACTGTGTGCTGTCCCATCTTCCTTGCCCTGCACATCAAACTGTGTGCTGTCCCATCTTCCTTGCCCTACACATCAAACTGTGTGCTGTCCCATCTTCCTTGCCCTGCACATCAAACTGTGCTGTCCCATCTTCCTTGCCCTGCACATCAAACTGTGTGCTGTCCCATCTTCCTTGCCCTGCACATCAAACTGTGTGCTGTCCCATCTTCCTTGCCCTGCACATCAAACTGTGTGCTGTCCCATCTTCCTTGCCCTGCACATCAAACTGTGTGCTGTCCCATCTTCCTTGCCCTGCACATCAAACTGTGTGCTGTCCCATCTTCCTTGCCCTGCACATCAAACTGTGTGCTGTCCCATCTTCCTTGCCCTGCACATCAAACTGTGTGCTGTCCCATCTTCCTTGCCCTACACATCAAACTGTGTGCTGTCCCATCTTCCTTGCCCTGCACATCAAACTGTGCTGTCCCATCTTCCTTGCCCTGCACATCAAACTGTGTGCTGTCCCATCTTCCTTGCCCTGCACATCAAACTGTGTGCTGTCCCATCTTCCTTGCCCTACACATCAAACTGTGTGCTGTCCCATCTTCCTTGCCCTCACATCAAACTGTGTGCTGTCCCATCTTCCTTGCCCTGCACATCAAACTGTGCTGTCCCATCTTCCTTGCCCTGCACATCAAACTGTGTGCTGTCCCATCTTCCTTGCCCTGCACATCAAACTGTGTGCTGTCCCATCTTCCTTGCCCTGCACATCAAACTGTGTGCTGTTCCATCTTTTCTGTGCAATGAGCACTCAAGGAATCCACCATGTAAGTAAAAAGGTGTTTTCCATGAAATATAGATTTTTATTCATGTCATACATGACATTCCTTGAAGCGCGCACACACACACACACACACACACACACACACACACACACACACACACACACACACACACACACACACACATGTGCAGTTTCAATCTGGCCTCCACAATGCACACACACATACTCAAACACACACACGCGCACACACACACACACACGTATGCACGCATACAATGGCGTTGCTTCGCGAACGAAGATGAGTCGACGCTGCTGTCCACGTCCATCACAGACACATTGGTAACTGTAGAGGTCGATGCGGGACCGACCACAGCTGCCGCAGGGGAAGATCCGGCCAGGGTCTAGCATGACGCCCTCTTGGTTTTTTCTCCTCTGGCGCTTCTCCATCAGTGTGCCCCTGCGGGAGCTCTCCAACACTGCGGTGGCTTCATTGATGGTGTGGTGCCGGGCATCTCTGTCGGGCATCACACATACACACACCCATACACACACACACACACACACACATATACACACATAAGCACACACAGACACACACACACACACAGAGTTTCAGCCTACCCACCAACTCTATTTTTGAAAGGCCTTGTTACCTTAACTACAACGGTTTTTTTCCTACTAAAAAAGTTATTGTTGTTTGGGATTTTGAACTGAAAAGTCTCTGGAATTGAAGCCTATGTGAACTGAAAAGTTTTCACATATGTGGGGACCATCTTTTGATTGAGCCTGAGTGAACCAACAGCACACAGTCAGGCCTGAAGAAAGGGGTAGTTGTAGTTATGGTAACATGACCAGAAAAAGTAGGGTCAAAAGGTCAGCCTTAATTTTAAAAAGAAACAAATGAGGCCAGATTAAGCATATATCACATTTTCTCTTTAACAGACAAAAACATACACTAAACACCATGGATACTGGGAAGATCCAACAGACATCACAACTTTCATTCTTGTTGGCACGTAAAGACGTTTAACCAACAGGTGCATCAATCGATGTTCACCTATACATTCTTGCACAATCATGCACTCATTCATACCAGACAAAGTGACAAGATAGGGTAGCAGCAATTTTCCTCGATCAACATGATTTGTAACTTTTCTCCCATCTCTCCCGCCCCTGGGATTGAACCACGACAAAACATATTTTTACTTACGTAGTGTCCCCCAGTGCTCATAAGGCAGGGAAGATGGGACAGCACACAGTTTATTTATTACCATTATTGGTGTCTCCCCTTTTATTCATTTTTTCTTCTTTTTTTTCATTGTGTGATTTAAAAATATTTAGGGCGGCAGGAAAAAAAGTAAGTTGGATTACCATAACCACAACTATTTTTTTCTTCGGCCTTACTAAAAACAGAATTATGAAATCCGCCCCAGCGAAATGGTCTGGAATCTTTCCAGAACAATTCTAGAAATGATCCAGAATATTCTAGAATATGACTTCTGGAACCAAAGTCCAAGGTTCTGGAATAATGACAGAAGGTTAAATGAGAATTCTAGAAAATATTCTAGAAATATTCTAGAATGGTAATGAATGTTCTTGAATCCTTACAGACGAAGAAGGAAACACAGTTCTAGAATAATTCTGGAATTATTCCAGAACACCATTAAAAGTTTAAAGAAGATTTTCGTACGTATTCCAAAATATTCTGGAATGTTATTCCAGAATATTCTAGAATACTGACAGATAATTCTGGAACAATTCAAGATGAAATTCCAGAAAACTGACTGCACATTCTGGAACAATTCAAGAACAATAATATCATTGAGAAGAATAAAGGAATGAGAGTATTTTAGAATTGTTTAGCAAAAACATTCAAACAGAATATTTAGTTAAGAAACAACAAACCAATCTCTGTTAAATGTAGATTATTTAATACAGATTTTGAAATGGTACACATCAGATGGTGTTTGAAACAACTGCACACATCAGAGATTCAGATGATATCTGAATCACCAATTTCCATTCAACTGATTTTATCAATCAAATCCCATTCATAATTGTACCTCATACCTTGCAATTCTTGTGAGCAGTGAAGAAAGTTATTGGGGACCTAATTGTAGATGCAGGTACCGCCACAGAGAAAGGAATCTGTCTCTCGATTGCCTTGGGGAACTTAGTCTCGAAAACTACGGAAAAGCCACTTCTTCTGTTGCCAAAAATCTTGCTTCTCAGGCAAGCGAAGCACACCCATTGCGATGGAGAGACCGATGAAAGTTTTCATCTCAGGAACTGTCACAGGTGCCCACTTGGAGCTGGCAGGAGGTGGATTCAGCTGTCTCTCTCTCTCTCTCTCTCAGCATACCGATTTGTCTCTGTCACAAGTCGTTCCCACATTGCGTCTGTGAAGATCAGAGAGAAGACATGAAGAGGCTTTGCATCTGAGGGGATGTCTATCTTTACTCCTTGAGCGCGTCGAAAGGCGTGTAGCATATGAGAACGAAAATGTTCTGTCTGCCACGATCCTTGGAAGCCTAGAAACTCTTCTTCCGACGATTCCTCCTCCAAGTCCAACATCTCTCGCATCCACTGGTCCTGTTCAAGCGGATCTTCCCGCGCATTGACATCGTCAGAATCAGCATCAAGGTTGCTTTCTTCGCTTTCATCCGATGCGGAGTCAGCCATGACGCGAAAAAAGTCAGAACGTCAGTCGAAATCTTGACAAAAATCGCCACAACACAGCTAAAACTGGTCCGATTTCGATCAAACTTGCACTTGTAATTTATCTAAGTGCGCGGACTTTCTGCTTCCCAGCAGGCATTGCGATAAGTCGGCCACTTCAGTTTGCTATTTTTAGATCTTGACGTAAACAACGCAAGGGTACGATCAGAAACGCGTATGTCGCTCTCATGGACATTGTATATTGGATCCATGATCGCACGGGACTACAATTCCCATCAGTAGTCATCCACCCGGGTCGTGATAAAAACTAGTTGCTCTATTATTAAATTCTGAGTTTTAATCAAGATCACTATTGTGTATTGCAAAGAAATGTGCACACTGCAACTGTGAGCGAGTTATGATTAGAACTGTTCTGTGATCAGAAAATGAAAATTGTGGACAAGAACTGTGAATGAACGTTAGGTGATTTAACACTAAATCTTATATTCTGTGTGTGATCACTAAAGTGTCTTGCGTGTGTGTTGAAATGCTTTGTTGTTCACTTCTTCTTTTTTTTAATATCACTTTATTTATAATTTTCTAGAATATTCTTTGAATAGTCTTGTTCTAGAATAATATTCTAAGAAAAAGTAATGTTCTGGAAAATTCTAGAATTATTCTGGAATTAAAGAATTCTAGAATAATTTCATCAAATTTATTCCAGAACATTCTAGAATGTTCTAGAATGTTCTAGAATTTTGGAAATTTCTAGAATGTCATTTCGCTGGGGTAAAATTAATAGCAGCTGCTAGCATCTACCTGTTTCATGCTTTGCAAAGAAGAGCAGAAGCCATTGATTTAGCAGTAATTTGTTCTTTACATGACATGCATCCGGTGCTGCCAAGGCAATTTCCAGGCACCATATGAGCTGAAATGCTCTCTCATGAGTTCTGTCTCCAGAATACATATGTTGGCTATGTAATGTGCTTTACACAATTGTCATGGGCCAGTGGCCTGCTTAGGAACATGAGATGTTACTTATTGTAGTTGTTGTCTGTGGTGCGTGGGGGCACTGAAAATGGCCATGGCTCTGTGCTGCAGGCTTCATGGTGGGCAAGGATGCAGAGGCAGGGGGCATTGCCAAGCATGGGGCCAAGATGGTGACGGCCGTGGCCTGTGCCAAGGTGCCAAAGTTCACCGTGCTGGTCGGCGGTTCCTACGGGGCAGGGAATTATGGGATGTGTGGCAGGGCCTATGGGTAGGTCCAGCTCACTGCTTGCTTTGTAATGATGATGATGATGATGATGATGATGTTGATGATGATGATGATGACAGACACGTACTGTTGCACTTTGCCTCTGTTTAATAAAGAAATTCGATTGAATGGTAAACCTGCCACAAATTTGGAAAACCAATTTTTAATCTTTTAAAAATGAAGTGCCCCATTTGGTTATTCATTTTGTATCAGCTGAGCATTTCCCATCATTGTCAGAGGAGTTCTCTCTCTACCAATGCACATCACTCGATGAAACATTTTTCCAGTTACCCATCCATCACCATCAGCCAGCATTCCATAGGGTATTTTGTTCCTTTTGGTTGTCTTGTAACTGAAGTGTACCATACTTCCAGCTGCCAGATGCCCCCCTCATCAGGTGGAAAAGCCCTGGCTAACTGCTATTTGCTGGTTGTTAATTCTCTTGGTTTTTTTTTTTTTTTTCCACTCCAGCCCTCGGTTCCTATACATGTGGCCCAATGCACGCATCTCTGTGATGGGAGGGGAGCAGGCAGCCAATGTTCTTGCCCAGATCACACGTGAGCAGCGACAGCGTGAGGGAAAAACGGTCAGTGGGCTGGTTGTCAATATAGGATTCTGCAATTCTGCAACAATATTTCTCGTAACAATAACACTCAAGAAAAGTTTTTTTTTAGTTGCTTGGTTTTCTATAACAAGAATGAGTAAAAGTAATAAAGGCGCAATCTTTCTACTATATAATTTGTCAGGCTCCACATTTACAGAAGATTATAGAAAAAGAAAGTTGAGAAGAGTTGAACTTACAGGGACTAAAGTTGCAGGTGTGAAAACATAAAGTACGCAATTCCAAGTTAAAATTTATGTAAATTTATGCCAATTGTAGCATGTAGGTCGTTCAAGAGGACCTATCACTCGACCAAGGGCTTGGCAAGCCCAAATTGCACTCTTAAACGACTTGTCATGACCAGAGCTGCCAAGTGCTACGATTTAGGCGTAGCATGCTACGATTTCGACATGCCTGCTACAATGCTACGACCGTCAGGGAAAAACTATGATTTTTCAAAACCTCGAACGGGACTTTTGACCGTCATGTAGAAGAAAACCCCCCCCTCCGCTTCACGCCGGTGGTTCAGCGCTTTGCGTCTGCGGAAACATAACCATTTTCCTTCTTGTGCGTGTGTGCTATGCCTATTTCTTAAATGCTACTCCAAAAAGCTCTGGATGCTACTCTTTGGCATGATGGTGGGTTGGCAGCTCTGCATGACTGAGCGCTAGCCAAGATAGCTTCCGCGATGCCTTCTCATCGTCGCGTAGTGTGCCTCTCAACCAAATGAGTGAACCAGCAGCCACAGACTGGTTGTTTCTTGTGGAAGCTGATAAAATATGTTATGATGCAGCTGTGCATGAAGGCTCGACACCACTGGAATCGAAAATTATGTCAAAACGGCGGTGCTGATTTGGCATAAGGAAGAATTTTTCGATACATCAAGGCAGGTTACACAATATACAAAGGCTAATGTGAGATACAGAGTTGCCTCTCTTTAAATTTAGACATCTTTCATATAAATTTTTGCTCACATCTTGCCCGGTAATTATTTCTGAGAAGTTATTCTTTAAACAAAGAAAATAACAATATTAGCCTAACTTCTTGTAACTTTTCGCATAGGCTGGCTAATAACCACAGGTCAAAATGTGTGCCACCATGCATATTTGTGATTGCAACTTTCTTCCATTCCTCAAATGCAGCCATTTTAGATGTACACAGGCAGCCTCTCCATGGCAGGCTATCTAGCGCTCGATATGCTAACATATGCAAGTTGTTGAAGAGTCGAGCATGATCGAGCGATCGATAGCGCTAGGCGTCTTGAACGACCTACTGGTGGAGTTGAACATAGTCTTATTTCTTGCTGTGAGACATTTTGGACCAGATTGTGTGTGTGCATGTATTCCCAATCTATGTCCTTCACCTGCAAAGTGAGGCAGAAGTGTTTTTAATTGGTGGTATTAAGTTTTTGATATCATATTATTTTGCAGAGAATGAGCTTTCTTGTCATACAAAATGTACTAACTATCCTTAAAATTACTGCAATAACCAGCAGAAAATGAAGTATGTAACAATGAAAAATGAATGAAAAATGAATTTTAAAAGAACTAGCAGAAGGATAAGTTGGCTGATCATGCATATTCACATTTTCCCCACCATGCTTTCTGATTTAGTTGGTCTGTGCAAATACATTTTGGCCAACTGAATCTCATGGATAAATCATTTCGCTATTATTCTGTCAAAGGGTTTTCTGGAAATTTTGAGGTTGTCAAAATTAGTTAATTTTAGTCAGTATAGAATAAATTCTGACATTTTGGGCAGTTTCTACAGAAACCCTGATGATATGCTGCAGTCACATGCAGGCCATATAAAGCCACAAGTATAGATTACTCTGACTGCAGTTGGTGTAGACCACTGAGGTCTACAAATAACTGGAGTGCTCATTAGCAATGCCAGTATAGCAGGCTGGTGGCCTCAACTCAGTTTGACTTGCCTCTATTGGATTTGATGACTTGACTTAGAGAGCTGACTTGAGTGAAAAGTGCATGACTAAAAGGACTAGTCTAGACCACGTCAATGCTTAGAGCACTGCGTGTTGTGTTGGCAGTGGACAGAGGAGGAGGAGCGAGCCCTGAAGGACCCTGTGGTCAAGAAGTACGAGATGGAAGGCAGCCCCTACTTCTCCAGTGCCAGGTGAGTAGTGCTACACAGGCAGAGCTGATTGTGCTTTTCTTCCTCACCTTCACCATGGCAGACACTTTTGCAAA
>JAWQFJ010001795.1:12500-17500 GCA_034096865.1 Theodoxus fluviatilis | reverse complement strand
CAGATGTAAAGGCTCTCAAATGGTGACGCATGTTGACACCACCCTATGCATGCAGATGTAAAGGCTCTCAAATGGTGACTCATGTTGACACCACCCTATGCATGCAGATGTAAAGGCTCTCAAATGGTGACGCATGTTGACACCACCCTATGCATGCAGATGTAAAGGCTCTCAAATGGTGACGCATGTTGACACCACCCTATGCATGCAGATGTAAAGGCTCTCAAATGGTGACTCATGTTGACACCACCCTATGCATGCAGATGTAAAGGCTCTCAAATGGTGACACATGTTGACACCACCCTATGCATGCAAATGTAAAGGCTGCCAAATGTTGATGCATGTTGACACCACCCTATGCATGCAGATGTAAAGGCTCTCAAATGGTGACGCATGTTGACACCACCCTATGCATGCAGATGTAAAGGCTCTCAAATGGTGACACATGTTGACACCACCCTATGCATGCAGATGTAAAGGCTCTCAAATGGTGACACATGTTGACACCACCCTATGCATGCAGATGTAAAGGCTCTCAAATGGTGACTCATGTTGACACCACCCTATGCATGCAGATGTAAAGGCTCTCAAATGGTGACGCATGTTGACACCACCCTATGCATGCAGATGTAAAGGCTCTCAAATGGTGACACATGTTGACACCACCCTATGCATGCAGATGTAAAGGCTCTCAAATGGTGACTCATGTTGACACCGGCCTTTGCTTGCCAGTTGCTCTCGCTACGAAACTTGGCACTGGGTTGCATTGCCAATGCCAGTATCTTGTGCAGAATAGCAGAAGGTGACAGGAAAGCACAAGGCAAGAGCATTTCCCATAGCTCCTTGCTTACAAGGAGACATGAGTTTTGCCATGGAGGCATTGGAAGTACTAAGCTAAAATACAAAATGGGTTTGTTGTTTCCGTAAAGTGCATGTGAGTCTGAGAGTGGAAAACTGTACATACAGCAGGGTATTTATATGCAGTTGGAATTTTCATTTGCATGTTTTGAGCAGTGTGAAGATAGGTTATTTCTGGACAAACATTGTTGAATTTTTTTTTAATCATAGCACACACGACAGCTTCAATAAACCATACATGTACACTCTGTGAATTATGTCCCTTGAATTGATCCATGTAGTACTGAGGCAGAGCACTTATGACAATATTGTCTCCATGTGCATTAGGGTTGCTTTCATTTCTCTAGCAAAGTTCCCATGCCATTCAAGATGTCACCATGGTATGTCTCCATGTGCATTAGGGTTGCTTTCATTTCTCTAGCAAAGTTCCCATGCCATTCAAGATGTCACCATGGTATGTCTCCATGTGCATTAGGGTTGCTTTCATTTCTCTAGCAAAGTTCCCATGCCATTCAAGATGTCACCATGGTATGTCTCCATGTGCATTAGGGTTGCTTTCATTTCTCTAGCAAAGTTCCCATGCCATTCAAGATGTCACCATGGTATGTCTCCATGTGCATTAGGGTTGCTTTCATTTCTCTAGCAAAGTTCCCATGCCATTCAAGATGTCACCATGGTATGTCTCCATGTGCATTAGGGTTGCTTTCATTTTTCTAGCAAAGTCCCATGCCATTCAAGATGTCACCATGGTATGTTTTATCAAGTGAAATATGCTGTGATGTCTGTATTATCAGTTACTACATCTCACAGCACTTCTTCACCAACTCTCTCACCTGGATGCAGCCATGTTCTCTCGGACTTCCACCTTGCCAGAAGATGATTGGCCATCGTCTATAGGTTTTTGCCCTTGCTTGACTCACTTTGGCTGGCTCGTGAAATATTTTTTGCCAACTACTCAGCATGCAGTGTGCCCCAGCCCTGGTAGTGCTGGTTAGAAAAAGTGTTCAAGGGGAGGTTAATGTGTGGTAAATGTAGAGTTGCTTCCCTTAGAGTTAGTACTGTTTTGTGAATTAGACACAAAAGATAAGATAAATTATGGAGTGGTCTTAGCAGTTGAGCAGAAGCACTCACAACTCACCATTGTTGAAATAATACTTGATTTCTCTGGATAAGCTGTGGCTGTTTGTTTCAGACTTTGGGATGATGGCATCATTGACCCTGTTGACACAAGGACAGTCCTGGCCCTGAGCTTGTCTGCATCTCTCAACGCCCCCATAGAGAGGACCCGCTTCGGCGTGTTCAGGATGTAACACCATCTCAGAGCATAGTGCTTGCCTAGATCCAAGGACTTCATAGCTCATGTGTAATGAGAGTGTTGAGTCAGTAGCCTCTGTAGAGAATAGAAGTTCAATCTAGGGCAAGCTGTGAACTGTGGAGTGGATGGAGGAAAATGGATGAGCCAGAACTATATCAATAGTGTGAGGGTTATGAATTTTGTTACTCCTTCACCCTCTCCAATGTGTAGGGGATCAATACTCAAACTTGTAATTGTACATTCCTAGAAGCATTATGTAGCTCCCTTAATTCATGTGTGATATATCCCATAATGCTATACAGCTCCCAAGCCTCTTTCCCATAATGCCCCTTGCTGCTCTAGAAAGACATGTGCTAGCTGTAGAGCTTTCTTATTCCAACCAAAGACACTATCTAAAGGGACCGCCACCTTCGCCAAATTTCGAGAGAGGTATGATTCACAGGAACATCACTTCCAGTGAGCCATTATTTGACAATTGCTGTGCTGTTTGCTCTCCAATGAAAACTCACTAACGTATAATATTAATTTGTCAGTCTGAAGAAAACTTCTTGATGACAAGTACAGCACCTAAACTTTTGCAATAAAGCTAATGGCAACACTGAAAAATCACGAATACATTCCTGCACTGGTCTGGCAATTGTAAACAAATTGATGGACTATGATTTCTTGCTTCATTATGTTCAAAGTGTCTTTGATTACAAAAGTAAGACACTACTTTCTTTCAATCCTCGAATGAATTAAATGCAAATGCACATGAAAGACACTACTATGTTAAAACATGATTATTACTAGTCCACTGTAGCTTTCATTCTACCGGAAGTGATGTTCCCACGAACATCAAAACATCACGAGAGGCCAAATGACAAATCGCGTCGAAACAGGGAGAGGCAGAGAGAGGGGAGACAGACAATTGGGACATGGCATGCTGTAGTAAGGTGTGGCATTGACTCACTGTGGATGATTGTTTGGTTTTGTTTTGTGCTGTGAAGTGAGTGGTATGGAGTGAGAGGGTACTGGGACAGCTTGCCAATGTTCGTTTTATTCTTGGAAGATTATAGTCAATAACAGAAGTAATGATCTTTTTTTTCTTATAATGGGCTTCCTGTTTCATTCTGTTCAGCAGATCTTAAACACAGCTGGGTACACTTTTTTTCTTTTACAATCGTATCAGTCTGGGGAAGTGTGGTAATTTGTCCTGCAGTGAGCATGTAGAGATGATCATGGTTACCGTATCCATCGCATTGCTGACAATACATGTGATAGTATTTCTCAATTTGGATGAAACGAGAAGTGCAAGGCAGTAGTCATAGATAATAAGACATATTTTTGCCAGGAGATGTGGGAGTGAGGAAAGTTTGCAGAATTTATTCCTTGCCATATTGTGTGTGATAGAAATTATCTAATCAAGAATATATCAACAGTTGCAATCATTATAAATATCATGATGTACAGTATAGTTGCATCAAAGTAAATTTCTTTTTTGTAAATAATAACTGTTGATTGTCTTTGTGTGAAGATTGTGAATGCATCCACTAATTCAGTGCTAAAGCCATTTGAACCGATAGTGTTACAATGCCTGTATTGACAATTATGCTGGGAAAATTGCAGTGGAAAACTTGTGAATGAATCATGAAGGGAGGCAGGAAAAAGACTTTACTGTGAGGCCAGCTGTGGTGCTGTTCATCACAGCATGGATGTTTTGAGAACAGTCTCAAGTAACCTTTGTAAGAGGTCTGCCTAGAGTGTGTTCCTCAAGAGGCCACAAGTCACTGTCAATGTCACCTTCAACTTCATGAACTTGCTGGTCTTTGATGTGGCAGTTTGACTCAACAACTTTCTGTCCCCTTTTTTGGGCTGACCTACCATCTGCTCGCCCATCTATGAAAAAATTTGCAAGTTTTTGTAAGCAGTGTTGGATTGCAGCATATAAGTTGAATGCAAATAATATTTGTATATTATACAATAGTGTGGTAAAATAAGGAGGGTGTTGCAATTTTGTGGAAATAAATGCAGTACAGTGCTGCTCTTGTGCTGACTTAAAAAACAACAAATTTCTTCTCTCTTTTTTTCCCTAAAGGGGAAACCTAAAACAATCTTGTCTGGATGACAGAAATGAAGAAATCCTGACCATCAGTGGAATGCACTTGGTGTTTCATAGAGCAGAGCTGTTCAACATCTCTCCTCCCCCACCCCCACCCCCACCCCCACCTGTCAGCCTTGGTGCCACCCTGATATCCCCCACCCCCACCAATCAGCCTTGGTGCCACCCTGAAAGCCCAGAAGCCAGGGGGGTCTGGCTGATTGGTGGGGGGTTGGGGGATTTCAGGGTGGCACCAAGGGGGTGGGGGGATTACAGGGTGGCACCAAGGGGGGTGGGAGATTTCAGGACAGATCAGATCAACAAGACACAATGAGAAAGAAGAAGATGATGATGAAGAAGAAAAAACAAGTTTATGTTTGTGGAATAAATGTTCCTACTGTTTGGATGAAATCAAGAAGAAAGAACCTTGTGGTGGAGGAATTTCATTACTTCGAATGTTTGGATTAAAACTGACACGAAGCGCGGCACAGTCCTTTAAATTGAAACAGACATGTAAAGATGGAACCGAAATGAAGTAGACCTATAGAATGGGGGGGGGGGGACAACTTTTCTACGAAATAATTGTCGCCAGACACAAGTAATATAACGGAAAGTTACCACCCTTCATTGTCATGGGTCGTAGAGTTTGAAATGTGATGGAGAAGATGAAATTCTTTCAAAATACACACCTTTGTGGTATTTCAATGGTTGGGAAGATACAAACTTTTCATCCACTCGCCCTCGGGA
>JAWQFJ010001795.1:0-7500 GCA_034096865.1 Theodoxus fluviatilis | reverse complement strand
GCCAACCACCCTGCCAACCGCCCTGCCAACCGCCTTTCAACCGCCTTGCCAACTGCCCTGCCAACTACCCTGCCAAATGTCCTGCAACCGCCCTGCCAACCGCCCTGCTAACTGCCCTGCCAACTACCCTGCCAAATGTCCTGCAACCGCCCTGCTAACCGCCCTCATATCTCGCCTCTCCTGGTTGGGCAAGGTGCAGCGAGAGAGGTGTAAATGAAACAGGTCAGTGCCTGCGCGCTGTGACAGCGCTGCACTAGAACTGAAATGCAGATGGGACCTCAGCTCCGGCCTGGATGTGTGTCAACCCAAGTGGGACACTTCGGCCCAGGGGCACAACTGATAGACACGAAAACAGTCTGTGTCAGCACCGTGACTGACTGCTGTGCCATCTTCTCGTATGAGTGCAAACTTCGCAAGTCTTTCTGTCTGTCTGTCTGTCTGTCTGTCTGTCTGTCTGTCTGTCTGTCTCTCTCTCTCTCTCTCTCTCTCTCACACACACACACACACACACATACACACACACACACACACACACACACACACACACACACACACACACACACACACACACACACACACACACACACACAGAGGCACAAAAACTGTTACACTTGACCCTTCAGAGAGAAACAATAACAAGACTTACGGCGCATATTTTCTTGCGATATGCACGATACCTGCCACGCTGGCGTCTCCACAACAACCACTGTGGACCTGAGTGGGATTTGAGTTTTCCCCTGTATCCCCCCACCCCCCACCCCACCCATGCCACCCAAAAGGAGAAAAAGAGATTAAAAGGCAGAAAAGAATTATTATGTATCTCTCATAATACTGATTCCTTTCGTCATCTAATATACATGTAAAGGTATTTCTTGATGTTTGCGACATCAGCCATTTCTGAGTCTCAAACCGCTCTGTATAATCATTACCCCCAGATCTTTGGGCCGCTTTCTGGCACCGGACGACAAAGGCTGTGACGCACTGGTAGCACACACCAGGACCGCCTCCACCCCCTGGCAGTGCGTTCCCAGCCAGTACTGGCTCACTGCCACAAGCAGTGTCAATCACACTGCAGGGCGCCATCGCTGGCCTCACAGGTACCCAGTTGACTCCCGGATGTGGAGTGGTGTAGCTATTGGAGCACCTCGCCTGAGGATGCGCACTTTCCTACGCCGTCACAGCTATCCGCCACAGCTATCCGTCACAGCTATCCGCCACAGCTATCCGCCACAGCTATCCGCCACAGCTATCCGCCAGCGAGAGCAGGCCGCCCTGTCACCACTGGAGTCCCGCCTCTAGTCTCCTGTTGCAACGCATCTGGTGGCGTCTTCTGTTCGATCTGGATAGGGAATGGCGTCCCAGCCCCGGAGGAGAGAGTGTCCGACGCTTGTTGAAAAAACATTACGTCGGCATCAGTAATCCTCCTATCAAAAAAGAAAATAATAATCTTCACTGAGAGCTCAGGTAATGGGCATACAAAATTAAACGTACTAGAATAGCTCAGAATCTATAGAGCAAAAATCTGAGTTGCCTCCCCTTTGACCACAATCCATGCTGAACCACACAATCCCAAATCCCTCTCACCTGTGCAGGGCCATTTTGGCGGCCATTTTGGCGGCCATTTTGAGGGCCATTTTGGGGGCCATTTTGAGGGCCATTTTGGGGGCCACAGCAGGACTTTCGGGGTGAAGAGGGTTAGTTAACTTCGCCAAGGAGATCGTATTTTCCCCGTGGTTAGTTCGTTTGTTAGTTCATTTGTTAGTTCGCTATTCGGCAAAATAACTGTTAACAATCAAAACAAATTCTGATGAAACGTGGTGTAAGGTAAAGGCTTCATCCGAGGAACAATTTATGAAATTCTGGAGGTGCCATGTTTTGAAATTGATTTCATAAAGATACATTTTATCGTGCATCACGAAGTTGGTGACGTCAGACTATTCATTCCGCCGGCGTATGCGTTTTACACTCGGAGACCGCTAGCCGGCGCTAAAATGAACTAAAGTTTGTAACGTCAGGCATGGCTAGCAGAAAAAGCTGCTTGATTTTCACAGGCAATGGAAGAGACATTCTGGCTTCCTTGGCGGAGGTCTGTGTTTGTAGAATGCTCTCCAGTGAATGATCTGACTCCAGTCCCGACGTCTCCCAGAAGCCCCTTTGGCTGCTTGGAGCCACCCCTGGCTGAGCTGCTGGAGCAGGCCCCTGGCTGCTTGGAGCCGCCCCTGGCTGAGCTGCTAGAGCAGGCCCCTGGCTGCTTGGAGCCGCCCCTGTCTGAGCTGCTAGAGCAGGCCCCTGGCTGCTTGGAGCCGCCCCTGTCTGAGCTGCTAGAGCAGGCCCCTGGCTGCTTGGAGCCGCCCCTGGCTGAGCTGCTAGAGCAGGCCCCTGGCTACTTGTGGCCGCCCCTGTCTGAGCTGCTAGAGCAGGCCCCTGGCTGCTTGGAGCCGCCCCTGGCTGAGCTGCTAGAGCAGGCCCCTGGCTTCTTGTGGCCGCCCCTGTCTGAGCTGCTAGAGCAGGCCCCTGGCTGCTTGTGGCCGCCCCTGGCTGAGCTGCTAGAGCAGGCCCCTGGCTGCTTGTGGCCGCCCCTGGCTGAGCTGCTAGAGCAGGCCCCTGGCTGCTTGGAGCCGCCGCTGTCTGAGCTGCTAGAGCAGGCCCCTGGCTACTTGTGGCCGCCCCTGGCTGAGCTGCTAGAGCAGGCCCCTGGCTGAGCTCGTGGAGTTGGCCTCTGGCTGAGCTGCTGGAGCAGGCCCCTGGCTGCTTGTGGCCGCCCCTGTCTGAGCTGCTAGAGCAGGCCCCTGGCTACTTGTGGCCGCCCCTGGCTGAGCTGCTGGAGCAGGCCCCTGGCTACTTGTGGCCGCCCCTGGCTGAGCTGCTGGAGCAGGCCCCTGGCTGCTTGTGGCCGCCCCTGGCTGAGCTGCTGGAGCAGGCCCCTGGCTGCTTGGAGCCGCCCCTGTCTGAGCTGCTAGAGCAGGCCCCTGGCTACTTGTGGCCGCCCCTGGCTGAGCTGCTAGAGCAGGCCCCTGGCTGCTTGTGGCCGCCCCTGGCTGAGCTGCTAGAGCAGGCCCCTGGCTGCTTGGAGCCGCCCCTGTCTGAGCTGCTAGAGCAGGCCCCTGGCTGCTTGGAGCCGCCCCTGTCTGAGCTGCTGGAGCAATCCCCTGGCTACTTGTGGCCGCCCCTGGCTGAGCTGCTAGAGCAGGCCCCTGGCTACTTGTGGCCGCCCCTGGCTGAGCTGCTGGAGCAGGCCCCTGGCTACTTGTGGCCGCCCCTGGCTGAGCTGCTGGAGCAGGCCCCTGGCTGCTTGTGGCCGCCCCTGGCTGAGCTGCTGGAGCAGGCCCCTGGCTGCTTGTGGCCGCCCCTGGCTGAGCTGCTGGAGCAGGCCCCTGGCTGCTTGTGGCCGCCCCTGGCTGAGCTGCTGGAGCAGGCCTCTGGCTGCTTGTGGCCGCCCCTGGCTGAGCTCGTGGAGTTGGCCTCTGGCTGAGCTGCTGGAGCAGGCCCCTGGCTGAGCTCGTGGAGTTGGCCTCTGGCTGAGCTGCTGGAGCAGGCCCCTGGCTGCTTGTGGCCGCCCCTGTCTGAGCTGCTAGAGCAGGCCCCTGGCTACTTGTGGCCGCCCCTGGCTGAGCTGCTGGAGCAGGCCCCTGGCTACTTGTGGCCGCCCCTGGCTGAGCTGCTGGAGCAGGCCCCTGGCTGCTTGTGGCCGCCCCTGGCTGAGCTGCTGGAGCAGGCCCCTGGCTGAGCTTGGGGCCGCCCCTGTCTGAGCTGCTGGAGCAGGCCCCTGGCTGCTTGTGGCGGCCCCTGGCTGAGCTGCTAGAGCAGGCCCCTGGCTGAGCTTGTGGCAGCCTCTGGCTGAGCTGCTGGAGCAGGCCCCTGGCTGCTTGGAGCCGCCCCTGTCTGAGCTGCTAGAGCAGGCCCCTGGCTGCTTGGAGCCGCCCCTGTCTGAGCTGCTGGAGCAATCCCCTGGCTACTTGTGGCCGCCCCTGGCTGAGCTGCTAGAGCAGGCCCCTGGCTACTTGTGGCCGCCCCTGGCTGAGCTGCTGGAGCAGGCCCCTGGCTGCTTGTGGCCGCCTCTGGCTGAGCTGCTGGAGCAGGCCCCTGGCTGCTTGTGGCCGCCCCTGGCTGAGCTGCTGGAGCAGGCCCCTGGCTACTTGTGGCCGCCCCTGGCTGAGCTGCTGGAGCAGGCCCCTGGCTGCTTGTGGCCGCCTCTGGCTGAGCTGCTGGAGCAGGCCCCTGGCTGCTTGTGGCCGCCCCTGGCTGAGCTGCTGGAGCAGGCCCCTGGCTACTTGTGGCCGCCCCTGGCTGAGCTAGTGGAGCAGGCCCCTGGCTGCTTGGAGCCGCCCCTGGCTGAGCTGCTGGAGCAGGCCCCTGGCTACTTGTGGCCGCCCCTGGCTGAGCTAGTGGAGCAGGCCCCTGGCTGCTTGGAGCCGCCCCTGGCTGAGCTGCTGGAGCAGGCCCCTGGCTACTTGTGGCAGGCCCCTGGCTGAGCTGCTGGAGCAGGCCCCTGGCTACTTGTGGCCGCCCCTGGCTGAGCTGCTGGAGCAGGCCCCTGGCTACTTGTGGCCGCCCCTGGCTGAGCTAGTGGAGCAGGCCCCTGGCTGCTTGGAGCCGCCCCTGGCTGAGCTGCTGGAGCAGGCCCCTGGCTACTTGTGGCCGCCCCTGGCTGAGCTAGTGGAGCAGGCCCCTGGCTGCTTGTGGCCGCCCCTGGCTGAGCTGCTGGAGCAGGCCCCTGGCTGCTTGTGGCCGCCCCTGGCTGAGCTGCTAGAGCAGGCCCCTGGCTACTTGTGGCCGCCCCTGGCTGAGCTGCTGGAGCAGGCCCCTGGCTACTTGTGGCCGGCCCCTGGCTGAGCTGCTGGAGCAGGCCCCTGGCTGACTTGTGGCCGCCCCTGGCTGAGCTGCTGGAGCAGGCCCCTGGCTACTTGTGGCCGCCCCTGGCTGAGCTGCTGGAGCAGGCCCCTGGCTACTTGTGGCCGCCCCTGGCTGAGCTGCTGGAGCAGGCCCCTGGCTACTTGTGGCCGCCCCTGGCTGAGCTGCTGGAGCAGGCCCCTGGCTACTTGTGGCCGCCCCTGGCTGAGCTGCTGGAGCAGGCCCCTGGCTACTTGTGGCCGCCCCTGGCTGAGCTGCTGGAGCAGGCCCCTGGCTACTTGTGGCCGCCCCTGGCTGAGCTGCTGGAGCAGGCCCCTGGCTACTTGTGGCCGCCCCTGGCTGAGCTGCTGGAGCAGGCCCCTGGCTACTTGTGGCCGCCCCTGGCTGAGCTGCTGGAGCAGGCCCCTGGCTACTTGTGGCCGCCCCTGGCTGAGCTCGTGGAGTTGCCACAAAACGCCCAGCAGCCAGGGATTCCAGCTGGTGAGGGGGACATCGAAAGGTTTCGTTGCACCAAAGAGGATGGCTGGTGTGTATGATTTGAGTTTGAAGCGTTGTTTGGACACTCAGCTCTTGATGCCAGCACAGCTTGCTTCAACAAGCGGCCAAGGTCCTGCGAAGGCTGTCTCCTCGGGAGTAAAGACTGCTCATGTCATTGCGTCTGCAACATGTGGATCTAACAACGACCATACCCATTCAATACTTTACACAATGGCACGTTGGATAAAGACTGCTCATGTCCTTGCGTCTGCAACATGTGGATCTAACAACGACCATACCCATTCAATACTTTACACAATGGCACGTTGGATAAAGACTGCTCATGTCATTGCGTCTGCAACATGTGGATCTAACAACGACCATACCCATTCAATACTTTACACAATGGCACGTTGGATAAAGACTGCTCATGTCATTGCGTCTGCAACATGTGGATCTAACAACGACCATACCCATTCAATACTTTACACAATGGCACGTTGGATAAATGCATTCCAAATTCAGTACTGAGATATGCCATTGGTAAGGAGAGATGTTGGTCGCAGAAAATCAAATTACTGCCATCTTCTCAAGTGTGTTTATGCATCTATCAATGATGGAGAATAAAGGTCAAGTCATCCCAAGCAGTAACTGAACCACGGCACCTAATCGCCTCGCACAAATGCCAACAGGTCGAGCTGCTACGCCAAATTTCGATCCGAAAAAAGCATACTCTCATCAGGGAATTAGAAACCAACGACAGCAAATGTCAGCAGGTATATTTTTATACACTCTGAAACTGATGATTGTCTTATCTGAACAGTAAGTTTTTATTCTCTGTCATGCACGGAAAGTTCAAGCACCCAAACTATTTGATAGCTCCTTCCTGTCTTTTTATAAGTATTTTCACAAAAGGTCTGATGATGAGCAAACATGATCTTTTTTACCAGTCGTTGTCTTTTGGACGGAAAATACCACTTTAAGAAATTCAGACATGTTTGACACGGTTCAAACAATCAGAGGAAGAGAGATGTTTGGGTCTTGCAGATCCTACATTGCGTCTTCAATAACTGTGCTACATTTGCTTTGTCCTAACGGCTTGGTGTTTAAGTGCCGCCCCAGGTGACAGTTTAATGGAAAAATTATATTCTTCTGTGATGAGGCCGAGATGAGTTGGTAAGGGTGCACGGCTTAGACACCGAAGCCGCAACTGCTTTGCACAGCCTTTTATTACTTCGTCATGGCAGGTACATTATATCGTAGCCAGTGTCTGGCGAGACCGAGGTGGCAAGTGTCTGCCCAGACCGCCTGTCTCACACCGTGGTGGAATCTCGTCTATAAGCATGCATTAAGCCCCGCTATCAAGGAGTATTGCTTGCTTGCTTTATTGCAGCCGACGGCCCATCAGACAATTTTAAAACATACATGCTGTGTACATTCTATTTTTTTTAATGTATACTTTACACATCATCGATATGTACAGCTTTTAAATCATTTTGTAACCCTCCTTAGGAGTGGCTACAATACTAATGCAGTTTAGACTTGCGTGACGGATTAAAAAAGGCAGTGTACACATTAGGAAACTGGCTTTACGTGTTTCTAAGTTTAAAAAAATTGTATACATGCAGTAATGGTAGGTACCATATTAATACGGTTGGGTAGCACGAGATGAACAACTCCTGACTAGTTTTCTTTCAACGACAGGATTGCTTGTTACCATTGCATAATATACGTACATTGCCACACCTCTGCTTTTCCAAGCGTCTTGTCCATTGACTAAGTAGCCATACCCATCTCTTGCTGTGGTGATGTACTTGGTAATATATTTTTCTCTTTAAAGAGTTGTACATGGGACAGTGGATTAAAAAACGTTCTCCATTTTCTACTTGCTCTGCACAGAAAGGACACGATACATCAGCATTCTCCCTATAACGTCTTTCATTACTCCGTAGTTAGTTTATTCCCAAGCGGAATCCGATAAATGTGTCCCTAAGTCTGTCTATTGGTATTTTGACAAGCTTAAACCAATATCTTACTGTTCTCAGCAAAGCCATCACGGTAAGGGGATACCTTCCAGACTCCCCATAAATCATCGCATTTGGTGATCTCACGTCCAGACCCATAAACAGTTTGCAAGCGAACATATGTTTTTTCTATGTCGTCACACTTTTT
>JAWQFJ010001794.1:222130-242130 GCA_034096865.1 Theodoxus fluviatilis | reverse complement strand
CAGCACGGCACAGCGCAGCACAGCATAGCACGGCACGGCACAGCGCAGCACAGCGCAGCACGGCACAGCGCAGCACAGCATAGCACGGCACAGCGCAGCACGGCACAGCGCAGCACGGCACAGCGCAGCACAGCATAGCACGGCACAGCGCAGCACGGCACAGCACAGCACAGCATAGCACGGCACAGCGCAGCACAGCGTAGCACGGCACAGCGTAGCACGGCACAGCGTAGCACGGCACAGCGCAGCACGGCACAGCGCAGCACGGCACAGCGCAGCACGGCACAGCGCAGCACAGCATAGCACGGCACAGCGCAGCACGGCACAGCGCAGCATAGCATAGCACGGCACAGCGCAGCACGGCACGGCACAGCACAGCACAGCATAGCACGGCACAGCACAGCACGGCACAGCGTAGCACAGCATAGCACGGCACAGCGTAACACGCCACAGCGTAGCACGGCACAGAGCAGCAGGGCACAGCGCAGCATGGCACAGCGTAGCACGGCACAGCAAGGCACAGCACAGGGTAGCGCACACAGCGCAGCGCAAACAGCACAGCGCACACAGCGCAGCGCACAGCGTATCACACGGCGCAGCACGGCACAGAGCAGCACACACAGCGCAGCAAACACAGCGCAGCAAACACAGAGCAGCAAACACAGAGCAGCACACACAGCGCAGCACACACAGCGCAGCACACACAGCGCAGCACACAGCGCAGCACGGCACAGGACAGCACACACAGCGCAGCACGGCGCAGAGCAGCACACACAGCGCAGCACGGCACAGAGCAGCACACACAGCGCAGCAAACACAGAGCACAACACACAGCGCAGCACACAGCGCAGCACACAGCGCAGCACACAGCGCAGCACACAGCGCAGCACACCGCGCAGCACACAGCGCAGCACACAGCGCAGCACGGCACAGGACAGCACACACAGCGCAGCACGGCGCAGAGCAGCACACACAGCGCAGCACGGCACAGAGCAGCACACACAGCGCAGCAAACACAGCGCAGCAAACACAGCGCAGCAAACACAGCGCAGCAAACACAGAGCAGCACACACAGCGCAGCACACACAGCGCAGCATACAGCGCAGCACGGCACAGGACAGCACACACAGGGGCACACACACACACACACAGAGACACACACACACACAGAATAAAACACTCACAGACAGACATACACAGACACACACACAGAGAATAAAACACACACAGACGGACACACACAGACACACACACACAGATAAACACACTCAGACACACAGACACAGACACACACACAGAGACACACACAGACAGACACACACAGAGACAGACACATACTCTCTCTCTCTCACACACACACAAACACACACACACAGACACACACATACACACATACACAGACACACACAGACAAACACACACACACACACACACACACACACACACACACACACACACACAGACACGCACCCACACAGACATACACAGACACGCACAGACAAACACGCACACACACACCCAGACACACACCCACACAGACACACACAGACACACATAGACACAAACACACACACACACACACACACACACACACACACACACAGACACACACACACAGACACAAACACACACACACACACAGACACAGACACAAACACACACACACACACACACACAGAGCAAGGGTGGGTGGGAGGGAGTACCTGGTGAGGAAACTTCTGAAACTCTGCACGGAGCAGGGCGAGAATGTCCAGGGATGATGGGCCACGCTGGCAGAGCGCGGGTTGCTGAGTTTGTTGGACATGACGTAATTTTCCTCGTCAAAGCAGCCTGACCTTTGACCGTCGTGACCTGCTGACAGGCTGGAACAGAGGTGAAAGGTCGTTGCCATGCCTTCAGGGACGCGACTTCAACAGAGGGGCTGCTGGAGATATTGCATAGTGGTGCCAGAATGTCGGAACAGTGGAGGAGTGGAAGTGTGGTACAGTACAGTGCAATATAACACTACGGGACATGCAGTACAATGCAATACAGTACAGAACTGTACAGCACAGGACCTTACAATGCTTCACACGTAGGACGATAGACGACAGACTACATACTACAGACGACAAACTACATACTACAGGCGACGGGCTACAGACCTCAGACTACAGGCCATACACTACAGACGAATGAGGATAGAGGATAGACTACAGACGACAGACTACATGGGGTGTAATTCATGAACGTGGACTTTCGAGAGCACTAGTCTTGGACTTTAGAGTCTAGGACTACCGCGTAGTCTGGGACTAGTCTGGGACTAAGTGAGTCTACGATGCACGAACCCAGACTGGGTGTTGACTTGAAAGTCTGGGACTGATTGACCTAGTCTATGGGTTATTTTTAGAATGAGGTGGAATTCGCCGGGATTCCGCCCAGTGCGCAAGCGCAAGGCGTACCGCTTCAAACTTCCTGTCAAAAATGTCAGCCACGATCAGTAGCAAAACCCCGAAGAAAAGCCCAGATTTCACGGAGCGGGAATCGGTAGCTATCATAAAAGCGGTGTCAGCAAGATTAATACATTGATTGATACATTAACAGCAGCATACACACAGCCCAAGCAAACCAAAGAAGATGGACAGCGTGGGAGGAGGTGACAAATGAAGTGCGAGCTGAGGCTGGAGTGTGTGTGTGTGTGTGTGTGTGTGTGTGTGTGTGTGTGTGTGTGTGTGACCGTTTATTAAGTTCATCAGCAAGAGCCAAACTAGCAGAAGATCAAGTTTTACAATATAGCAGGATTTCCAAGTGAGAACCATTGAAATTCAGTAAGAAAGGGATGGAACAAAAATCTGTCTTGATTAGGAAAAAAATACACACGCAGTGACACACACACACACACTCAGCTCGCACTTTTTTCACCAAACTCGTGAAACCCTGGCGTACATCGTCACACATTTTCTCAGTTACCAAAAATAAAGCAATTTCATCTGAGCAGTGCAGATGCAATTTTAATGTATCGTTTTCATAGCATAAGACAACACTAGCATTGTAAACAATGTCAACAGCAGGCAGGTTCGAGGACAACAATGTATTTATAATCTTCCTGGTGTCGCTGAGGTCCGCGCGTCAGCTATAAATAGAAGTGCGCGAAGCTTGGATGTTCGGCGTGTAGATGCGTCGACCTGCATTTCCAGTTGTAAAATGTAAGCGCTTTCACGACCTATTGATGCAATCAACATACAGCTTTGATAATTTAATGCTGTTCATGGCTTACATTTTCTTTGGATGGGTATCTAGTGTCCCAAAATACGGCGTTTTCTGTGCAAACCGTAGACAGGTGGGCCATTTAATTTCGCGGCAGTCTCGGACTTTGGTGTGTAGTCCAACAAATTCTTGGACCAGCGTAGTCAGCAGTTCAGTCCGAGACTGAACCAAAGTCCACGTTCATGCATTGTAGACTACGACAGTCCACGTTAATGAATTGTAGACTACGACAGTAGTCCGAGACCAGAGGCAGTAGTCTAAGACTAGTCTATGACTACGCTGGTAGGCCACGTTCATGAATAGGACCCCAGACGACTGAGGACAGAGGACAGACTACAGACGACAGAGGACGTACTACAGACTAAATACTACAGACGACAGACTATAGACGACTGAGGACAGAGGAAACACGACAGACTACAGACGACGGACTTCAGACCTCAGACTACAGACTACAGACGACTGAGAACAGACTACAGACGACGGACTTCAGACCTCAGACTACATACTACAGACGACAGAGGACAGACTACATACTACAGACGACTGAGGACAGACTACATACTACAGACGACTGAGGACAGACTACATACTACAGACGACTGAGGACAGACTACATACAACTGACGATAGAGGACAGACTACAGACTACTGACGACAGACGTGCGACGACAGGGGACAGACTACAGACAACAGAGGACGGACTACATGCTACAGACGACAAACCACAGACTACAGACTACAGACGACTGAGGACAGAAGACAGACTACAGACGACAGAGGACAGACAACGGACTACAGACTACAGACGACAGAAGAGACTACAGAGGACAGACTACATACTACAGACTACATACTGCTGACAACAGAGGCCAGACTACAGAGGACAGATTACATACTACAGACTATTGACGACAGAAGAAAGACTACAGTGGACGACTACAAACTACAGACTAAATACTGTTGACGGCAGAGGATGGACTACAGACTACTGACTACTGACGACAGAGGACAGACGACAGATGACAGACTACAGACTACAGACTACTGACGACAGAGGACAGACTACTGACTACTGACGATAGAGGACAGACTACAGAGGTCAGACTACAGACTACAGACTACAGACTACTGACGATAGAGGACTGACTACAGAGGTCAGATTACAGACTACAGACTACTGACTACTGACGATAGAGGACAGACTACAGAGGTCAGACTACAGACTACAGACTACAGACTACAGACTACTGACGATAGAGGACTGACGACAGAGGTCAGACTACAGAGAAGAGACTACAGACTACTGACGACAGAGGTCAGACTACAGACTACAGACTACTGACGACAGAGGACAGACTACAGAGGTCAGACTACTGACGACAGAGGTCAGACTACAGAGGTCAGACTACTGACGACAGAGGTCAGACTACAGAGGTCAGACTACTGACGACAGAGGACAGACTACAGAGGTCGGACTACTGACGACAGAGGTCAGACTACAGAGGTCAGACTACTGACGACAGAGGTCAGACTACAGAGGAGAGACTACAGACTACAGACTATAGACTACTGACGACAGAGGTCAGACTACAGATGTTAGACTACAGACTACAGACTACAGACTACTGACTACAGAGTACTGACGACAGACAACAAACTACTGACGACAAAGGACAGACGACAGAGGTCAGACTACAGACTACTGACGACAGAGTACTGACGACAGAGGACAGACTACAGAGGTCAGACTACAGACTACAGACTACAGACTACTGACGACAGAGAACGGACTACATACTACAGACTACTGACGACAGAGGACAGACGACAGAGGTCAGACTACAGAGGACAGACTACAGACTACATAATACTGACGACAGAATACGGACTACAGAGGTCAGACTACAGACTACTGATGACATAAGACAGACTACAGAGAACGGACTACAGAAGACGGATTACAGACTATATACTTCTGACGACAGAGGACGGACTACAGACTGCAGACTACTGACGACAGAGGACGGACTACAGACTACAGACTACATACTATTGACGACAAAGGACGGACTACAGACTACAGACTACTGACAACAGAGGACGGACTACAGACTACAGACTACATACTACTGACGACAGAGGACGGACTACAGACTACAGACTACTGACGACAGAGGACGGACTACAGAGTACAGACTACATACTACTGACGACAGAGGACGGACTACAGACTACAGACTACTGCCGACAGATGACGGACTACAGACAACATACTACTGACGACAGAGGACGGACTACAGACTACTGACGACAGAGGACGGACTACAGACTACAGACTACATACTACTGACGACAGAGGACGGACTACAGACTACAGACTACATACTACTGACGACAGAGGACGGACTACAGACTACAGACTACATACTACTGACGACAAAGGACGGACTACAGACTACATACTACTGACGACAGAAAACGGACTACAGACTACAGACTACATACTACTGACGACAGAGGACGGACTACAGACTACACACTACTGACGACAGAGGGGGACTACAGACTACATACTACCTACTACTGACGACAGAGGACGGACTACAGACTACAGACTACATACTACTGACGACAGAGGACGGACTACAGACTACATACTACTGACGACAGAAGACGGACTACAGACTACATACTACTGACGACAGAGGACGGACTACAGACTACATTCTACTGACGACAGAGGACGGACTACAGACTGCATACTACATTCTACTGACGACACAGGACGGACTACAGACTACATACTACATACTATTGACGACACAGGACGGACTACAGACTACATACTACTGACGACAGAGGACGGACTACAGACTACATACTACTGACGACAGAGGACGGACTACAAACTACTGACGACAGAGGACGGACTACAGACTACATACTACTGACGACAGAGGACGGACTACAGACTACAGACTACATACTACATACTACTGACGACAGAGGACGGACTACAGACTGCATACTACATTCTACTGACGACACAGGACAGACTACATACTACAGACGACTGAGGACAGACTACATACTACTGACGACAGAGGACGGACTACAGACTACATACTACTGACGACAGAGGACGGACTACAGACTACATACTACTGACGACAGAGGACGGACTACAGACTACATACTACTGACGACAGAGGACGGACTACAGACTACATACTACTGACGACAGAGGACGGACTACAGACTACATACTACATACTATTGACGACAGAGGACGGACTACAGACTACATACTACATACTACTGACGACAGAGGACAGACTACAGACTACAGACTACATACTACTGACGACAGAGGACGGACTACAGACTACATACTACTGAAGGCAGAGGACGGACTACAGACTACATACTACATACTACTGACGACAGAGGACGGACTACAGACTACATACTACTGACGACAGAGGACGGACTACAGACTACAGACTACACACTATTGACGACAGAGGACGGACTACAGACTACAGACTACATACTACTGATGACAGAGGACGGACTACAGACTACAGACTGCATACTATTGACGACAGAGGACGGACTACAGACTACAGACTACAGACTACATACTACTGACGACAGAGGACGGACTACATACTACATACTACTGAAGACAAAAGACAGACTACATACTATATACTACCGACGACAGACTACAGACTACAGACTACATACTACAGAAGGCAGAGGACGGACTACAGACTACAGACTACATACTACTGACGACAGAGGACAGACTACATACTACATACTACTGAAGACAGAGGACAGACTACATACTACACACTACTGACGACAGATGACGGACTACAGACTACAGACTACATACTACTGACGACAGAGGACGGACTACAGACTACAGACTACAGACTACATACTACAGACGACAGAGGGCGGACTACATACTATATACTACTGACGACAGAGGACGGACTTCAGACTATATACTACTGATGACAGAGGACGGAGTACAGACTACAGACTACATACTACTGACGTCAGAGGACGGACTACAGACTACATACTACTGACGACAGAGGACGGACTACAGACTACAGACTACATACTACTGACGACAGAGGACGGACTACAGACTACATACTACTGACGACAGAGGACTGACTATAGACTACAGACTACATACTACTGACGACAGAGGACGGACTACAGACTACAGACTACATACTACTGACGACAGAGGACGGACTACAGACTACATACTACTGACGACAGAGGACGGACTACAGACTACAGACTACATACTACTGACGACAGAGGACGGACTACAGACTACAGACTACTGACGACAGAGGACGGACTACAGACTACATACTACTGACGACAGAGGACGGACTACAGACTACATACTACCTACTACTGACGACAGAGGACGGACTACAGACTACAGACTACATACTACTGACGACAGAGGACGGACTACAGACTACAGACTACATACTACTGACGACAGAGGACGGACTACAGACTACATACTACTGACGACAGAGGACGGACTACAGACTACATACTACATACTATGACGACAGAGGACGGACTACAGACTACAGACTACATACTACTGACGACAGAGGACGGACTACAGACTACATACTACTACTGACGACAGAGGACGGACTACAGACTACATACTACATACTACTGACGACAGAGGACGGACTACAGACTACAGACTACATACTACTGAAGGCAGAGGACGGACTACAGACTACAGACTACATACTACTGACGACAGAGGACGGACTACAGACTACATACTACTGACGACAGAGGACGGACTACAGACTACATACTACTGACGACAGAGGACGGACTACAGACTACAGACTACATACTACTGACGACAGAGGACGGACTACAGACTACATACTACTGACGACAGAGGACGGACTACAGACTACATACTACTGACGACAGAGGACGGACTACAGACTACATACTACTGACGACAGAGGACGGACTACAGACTACATACTACTGAAGGCAGAGGACGGACTACAGACTACAGACTACATACTACTGACGACAGAGGACGGACTACAGACTACATACTACTGACGACAGAGGACGGACTACAGACTACAGACTACATACTACTGACGACAGAGGACGGACTACAGACTACATACTACTGACGACAGAGGACGGACTACAGACTACATACTATTGACGACAGAGGACGGACTACAGACTACATACTACTGACGACA
This sequence comes from Theodoxus fluviatilis, assembly GCA_034096865.1. NCBI lineage: Eukaryota > Metazoa > Mollusca > Gastropoda > Cycloneritida > Neritidae > Theodoxus > Theodoxus fluviatilis. Next base: position 233,578 of record JAWQFJ010001794.1, on the reverse strand, counting down.
GAGGACGGACTACAGACTACAGACTACATACTACTGACGACAGAGGACGGACTACAGACTACAGACTACATACTACTGACGACAGAGGACGGACTACAGACTACAGACTACATACTACTGACGACAGAGGACGGACTACAGACTACATACTACTGACGACAGAGGACGGACTACAGACTACAGACTACATACTACTGACGAAAGAGGACGGACTACAGACTACATACTACTGACGACAGAGGACGGACTACAGACTACATACTACTGACGACAGAGAACGGACTACAGACTACATACTACTGACGACAGAGGACGGACTACAGAGTACATACTACTGACAACAGAGGACGGACTACAGACTACATACTGTTGACGACAGAGGACGGACTACAGACTACATACTACTGACGACAGAGGACGGACTACAGACTACATACTACTGACGACAGAGGACGGACTACAGACTACATACTACTGACGACAGAGGACGGACTACAGACTACATACTATTGACGACAGAGGACGGACTACAGGCTACATACTACTGACGACAGAGGACGGACTACAGACTACATACTACTGAAGGCAGAGGACGGACTACAGACTACATACTACTGACGACAGACGACGGACTACAGACTACAGACTACAGACTACTGACGACAGAGGACGGACTACAGACTACATTCTACTGACGACAGAGGACGGACTACAGACTACAGACTACATACTACTGACGACAGAGGACGGACTTCAGACTACATACTACATACTACTGAAGACAGAAGACAGACTACATACTACTGACGACAGAGGACGGACTACATACTACAGACTACAGACTACATACTACATTCTACTGACGACAGAGGACGGACGACAGAGGATGGACTACAGACTACATACTACAGACTACATACTACATTCTACTGACGACAGAGGATGGACTACATACTACAGACGACAGACTACAGACTACATACTACTGAAGGCAGAGGACAGACGACAGAGGACAAACTACAGAGGATGGACTACAGAGGCCGTACTACAGACTACATACTACTGACGACAGAGGACGGACTACAGACTACAGACTTCATACTAGTGACGACAGAGGACGGACTACATACTACAGACTACATACTACAGACTACATACTCCATTCTACTGACGACAGAGGACGGACGACAGAGGATGGACTACAGACTACAGACTACATACTACAGACTACAGACTACAGACTACATACTACTGAAGGCAGAGGACAGACGACAGAGGACAGACTACAGAGGATGGACTACAGAGGACGGACTACATACTACATACTACTGACGACAGAAGACAGACTACAGACTACATACTACTGACGACAGAGGACGGACTACAGACTTTATACTACTGACGACAGAGGACGGACTACAGACTACAGACTACTGACGACAGAGGACGGACTACAGACTACAGACTACATACTACTGACGACAGAGGACGGACTACAGACTACAGACTACATACTACTGACGACAGAGGACGGACTACAGACTACATACTACTGACGACAGAGGACGGACTACAGACTACAGACTACATACTACTGACGACAGAGGACGGACTACAGACTACATACTACTGACGACAGAGGACGGACTACAGACTACAGACTACATACTATTGACGACAGAGGACAGACGACAGAGGACAGACTACAGAGGATGGACTACAGAGGACGGACTACATACTACATTCTACTGACGACAGAGGACGGACTACAGACTACAGACTACATACTACTGACGACAGAGGACGGACTACAGACTACAGACTACATACTACTGACGACAGAGGACGGACTACAGACTACATACTACTGACGACAGAGGACGGACTACAGACTACATACTACTGACGACAGAGGACGGAATACAGACTACAGACTACATACTACTGACGACAGAGGACGGACTACAGACTACATACTACTGACGACAGAGGACGGACTACAGACTACATACTACTGACGACAGAGGACGGACTACAGACTACATACTACTGACGACAGAGGACGGACTACAGACTACATACTACTGACGACAGAGGACGGACTACAGACTACATACTACTGACGACAGAGGACGGACTACAGACTACATACTACTGACGACAGAGGACGGACTACAGACTACATACTACTGACGACAGAGGACGGACTACAGACTACATACTACTGACGACAGAGGACGGACTACAGACTACATACTACTGACGACAGAGGACGGACTACAGACTACAGACTACATACTACTGACGACAGAGGACGGACTACAGACTACATACTACTGACGACAGAGGACGGACTACAGACTACATACTACTGACGACAGAGGACGGACTACAGACTACATACTACTGACGACAGAGGACGGACTACAGACTACATACTACTGACGACAGAGGACGGACTACAGACTACAGACTACATACTACTGACGACAGAGGACGGACTACAGACTACATACTACTGACGACAGAGGACGGACTACAGACTACAGACTACATACTACTGACGACAGAGGACGGACTACAGACTACATACTACTGACGACAGAGGACGGACTACAGACTACAGACTACATACTACTGACGACAGAGGACGGACTACAGACTACAGACTACATACTACTGACGACAGAGGACGGACTACAGACTACAGACTACATACTACTGACGACAGAGGACGGACTACAGACTACATACTACTGACGACAGAGGACGGACTACAGACTACAGACTACATACTACTGACGACAGAAGACAGACTACAGACTACATACTACTGACGACAGAGGACGGACTACAGACTACATACTACTGACGACAGAGGACGGACTACAGACTACATACTACTGACGACAGAGAACGGACTACAGACTACATACTACTGACGACAGAGGACGGACTACAGAGTACATACTACTGACAACAGAGGACGGACTACAGACTACATACTGTTGACGACAGAGGACGGACTACAGACTACATACTACTGACGACAGAGGACGGACTACAGACTACATACTACTGACGACAGAGGACGGACTACAGACTACATACTACTGACGACAGAGGACGGACTACAGACTACATACTATTGACGACAGAGGACGGACTACAGGCTACATACTACTGACGACAGAGGACGGACTACAGACTACATACTACTGAAGGCAGAGGACGGACTACAGACTACATACTACTGACGACAGACGACGGACTACAGACTACAGACTACAGACTACTGACGACAGAGGACGGACTACAGACTACATTCTACTGACGACAGAGGACGGACTACAGACTACAGACTACATACTACTGACGACAGAGGACGGACTTCAGACTACATACTACATACTACTGAAGACAGAAGACAGACTACATACTACTGACGACAGAGGACGGACTACATACTACAGACTACAGACTACATACTACATTCTACTGACGACAGAGGACGGACGACAGAGGATGGACTACAGACTACATACTACAGACTACATACTACATTCTACTGACGACAGAGGATGGACTACATACTACAGACTACAGACTACAGACTACATACTACTGAAGGCAGAGGACAGACGACAGAGGACAAACTACAGAGGATGGACTACAGAGGACGTACTACAGACTACATACTACTGACGACAGAGGACGGACTACAGACTACAGACTTCATACTAGTGACGACAGAGGACGGACTACATACTACAGACTACATACTACAGACTACATACTCCATTCTACTGACGACAGAGGACGGACGACAGAGGATGGACTACAGACTACAGACTACATACTACAGACTACAGACTACAGACTACATACTACTGAAGGCAGAGGACAGACGACAGAGGACAGACTACAGAGGATGGACTACAGAGGACGGACTACATACTACATACTACTGACGACAGAAGACAGACTACAGACTACATACTACTGACGACAGAGGACGGACTACAGACTACATACTACTGACGACAGAGGACGGACTACAGACTACATACTACTGACGACAGAGGACGGACTACAGACTACAGACTACATACTACTGACGACAGAGGACGGACTACAGACTACAGACTACATACTACTGACGACAGAGGACGGACTACAGACTACATACTACTGACGACAGAGGACGGACTACAGACTACAGACTACATACTACTGACGACAGAGGACGGACTACAGACTACAGACTACATACTACTGACGACAGAGGACGGACTACAGACTACATACTACTGACGACAGAGGACGGACTACAGACTACAGACTACATACTACTGACGACAGAGGACGGACTACAGACTACAGACTACTGACGACAGAGGACGGACTACAGACTACATACTACTGACGACAGAGAACGGACTACAGACTACACACTACTGACGACAGAGGACGGACTACAGACTACATACTACTGACAACAGAGGACGGACTACAGACTACATACTGTTGACGACAGAGGACGGACTACAGATTACATACTACTGACGACAGAGGACGGACTACAGACTACATACTACTGACGACAGAGGACGGACTACAGACTACATACTACTGACGACAGAGGACGGACTACAGACTACATACTACTGACGACAGAGGACGGACTACAGGCTACATACTACTGACGACAGAGGACGGACTACAGACTACATACTACTGAAGGCAGAGGACGGACTACAGACTACATACTACTGACGACAGACGACGGACTACAGACTACAGACTACAGACGACAGAGGACGGACTACAGACTACATTCTACTGACGACAGAGGACGGACTACAGACTACAGACTACATACTACTGACGACAGAGGACGGACTACAGACTACATACTACATACTACTGAAGACAGAAGACAGACTACATACTACATACTACTGACGACAGAGGACGGACTACATACTACAGACTACAGACTACATACTACATTCTACTGATGACAGAGGACGGACGACAGAGGATGGACTACAGACTACATACTACAGACTACATACTACATTCTACTCACGACAGAGGATGGACTACATACTACAGACTACAGACTACAGACTACATACTACTGAAGGCAGAGGACAGACGACAGAGGACAAACTACAGAGGATGGACTACAGAGGCCGTACTACAGACTACATACTACTGACGACAGAGGACGGACTACAGACTACAGACTTCATACTAGTGACGACAGAGGACGGACTACATACTACAGACTGCATACTACAGACTACATACTGCATTCTACTGACGACAGAGGACGGACGACGGAGGATGGACTACAGACTACAGACTACATACTACAGACTACAGACTACATACTACTGAAGGCAGAGGACAGACGACAGAGGACAGACTACAGAGGATGGACTACAGAGGACGGACTACATACTACATACTACTGACGACAGAAGACAGACTACAGACTACATACTACTGACGACAGAGGACGGACTACAGACTACATACTACTGACGACAGAGGACGGACTACAGACTACAGACTACTGACGACAGAGGACGAACTACAGACTACAGACTACATACTACTGACGACAGAGGACGGACTACAGACTACAGACTACATACTACTGACGACAGAGGACGGACTACAGACTACATACTACTGACGACAGAGGACGGACTACAGACTACAGACTACATACTACTGACGACAGAGGACGGACTACAGACTACATACTACATACTACTGACTACAGAGGACGGACTACAGACTACATACTACTGACGACAGAGGACGGACTACAGACTACATACTACTGACGACAGACGACGGACTACAGACTACAGACTACAGACTACTGACGACAGAGGACGGACTACAGACTACATACTACTGACGACAGAGGACGGACTACAGACTACAGACTACATACTACTGACGACAGAGGACGGACTACAGACTACATTCTACTGACGACAGAGGACGGACTACAGACTACAGACTACATTCTACTGACGACAGAGGACGGACTACAGACTACATACTACTGACGACAGAGGACGGACTACAGACTTCATACTACATACTACTGACGACAGAGGACGGACTACAGACTACAGACTACATACTACTGACGACAGAGGACGGACTACAGACTACAGACTACATACTACTGACGACAGAGGACGGACTACAGACTACATACTGTTGACGACAGAGGACGGACTACAGACTACATACTACTGACGACAGAGGACAGACTACAGACTACATACTACTGACGACAGAGGACGGACTACAGACTACAGACTACATACTACTGACGACAGAGGACGGACTACATACTACAGACTACATACTACTGACGACAGAGGACGGACTACAGACTACATTCTACTGAAGACAGAAGACAGACTACAGACTACATACTACATACTACTGAAGACAGAAGACAGACTACATACTACATACTACTGACGACAGAGGATGGACTACATACTACAGACTACAGACTACATACTACATTCTACTGACGATAGAGGACGGACGACAGAGGATGGACTACAGACAACATACTACAGACTACATACTACATTCTACTGACGACAGAGGATGGACTACATACTACAGACTACAGACTACAGACTACATACTACTGAAGGCAGAGGACAGACGACAGAGGACAAACTACAGAGGATGGACTACAGAGGACGTACTACAGACTACATACTACTGACGACAGAGGACGGACTACAGACTACAGACTTCATACTAGCGACGACAGAGGACGGACTACATACTACAGACTTCATACTAGTGACGACAGACTACAGACTACAGACTACAGACTACATACTACAGACTACATACTCCATTCTACTGACGACAGAGGACGGACGACAGAGGATGGACTACATACTACAGACTACAGACTACATACTACTGAAGGCAGAGGACAGACGACAGAGGACAGACTACAGAGGATGGACTACAGAGGACGGACTACATACTACATACTACTGAGGACGGACTACTGACGACAGAGGACGGAGTACATACTACATACTACGGAAGACAGACTACTGACGTTAGAGGACGGATTACAGACTACATACTGTTGATGACAGAGGACAGACTACAGAGGACGGACTACAGACTACAGGTTACATACTGCTGACGACAGAGGACAGACTACAGAGAACAAACTACAGAGGACAAACTACAGACGACTACATAGAACAGAATACTGACGGCTGATTACTGACGACAAACGACAGAGGACAATCTACAGAGGACAGACGACATACCACAGAGAACAGATTACTGACAACAGATTACTGACGACAGACGACGCTGCCCACTGCTTACACACGAGGACGTGAAATGGGAGAGCTGAACGGCTCGTCGCCCGCCCTGCCTTCTTACCTGTAGCCCAGCTCAAGACCAGCCATGCCATCTTACCTGCACCCCAGCTCAAGGCCAGCCATGTCATCTTACCTGTACCCCAGCTCAAGGCCAGCCAGGCCTTCTTACCTGTGCTCAAGCTCAAGGCCAGCCATGCCTTCTTACGTGTGCCCCAGCTCAAGGCCAGCCATGCCTTCTTACGTGTGCCCAGCTCAAGGCCAGCCATGCCTTCTTACCTGTGTCCCAGCTCAAGGCCAGCCATGCCTTCTTACCTGTCCCAGCTCAAGGTCAGCCATGCCTTCTTACCTGTGTCCCAGCTCAAGGCCAGCCATGCCTTCTTACCTGTGCCCCAGCTCAAGGCCAGCCAGGCCTTCTTACCTGTGCCCCAGCTCAAGGCCAGCCATGCCTTCTTACCTGTGCCCCAGCTCAAGGCCAGCCATGCCTTCTTACCTGTGCCCCAGCTCAAGGCCAGCCATGCCTTCTTACCTGTGCCCCAGCTCAAGGCCAGCCATGCCTTCTTACCTGTGCCCCAGCTCAAGGCCAGCCATGCCTTCTTACCTGTACCCCAGCTCAAGGCCAGCCATGCCTTCTTACCTGTGTCCCAGCTCAAGGCCAGCCATGTCTTTTTACCTGTGTCCCAGCTCGTGGGCCGCCGTGGCCCCCACGGCCCCAGTGTTGTCCTGCTCTATGATGGAAATGGACTCGGCAGTGCACATGGCCTCCAACGTAGCAAGACCTGCAGTCACGTGACGGAGTTGTCAAGTAGTCACGTGATGTAGTTATAATGCAGGCACGTGATGTAGTTATAATGCAGGCAGTGATACGATTAGGTTGCAGTCACGTTATGTAGTTATAATGCAGTCACGTGATGCGGTTATAATGCAGTCACGTGATGCAGTTATAATGCAGTCACGTTTTGTAGTTATATTGCAGTCACGTGATGCGGTTATATTGCAGTCACGTGATGTAGTTTAAATGCAGTCACATGATGTAGTTATAATGCAGTCACGTGATGTAGTTATAATGCAGTCACGTGATGTAGTTATAATGCAGTCACGTGATGTAGTTTAAATGCAGTCACGTGATGTAGTTATAATGCAGTCACATGATGTAGTTATAATGCAGTCACGTGATGTAGTTATAATGCAGTCACGTGATGCAACTATAATGCAGTCACGTGATGTAGTTATAATGCAGTCACGTGATACAGCTAAAATGCAGTCGCGTGATGTAGTTATAATGCAGTCACGTGATGTAGTTATAATGCAGTCACGTGATGTAGTTATAATGCAGTCACGTGATGTAGTTATAATGCAGTCACGTGATGCAGCTATAATGCAGTCCCGTGATGTGGTTATAATGAAGTCACGTGATGTAGTTATAATGCAGTCATGAGATGTAGTTATAATGCAGTCACGTGATGTAGTTATAATGCAGTCATGTGATGTAGTTATAATGCAGTCACGTGATGTAGTTATAATGCAGTCACGTGATGTAGTTATAATGCAGTCACGTGATGTAGTTATAATGCAGTCACGTGATGCAGCTATAATGCAGTCACGTGAGGTAGCTATAATGCAGTCACGTGATGTGGTTATAATGCAGCAAAATGAACACGCTCTGCAGTTTGTCATGTGGTTTTAACATGATGTACTGGAAATGTAGTCACGTGATGAAGCGTTAATGTAGTCACGTGGTGTATTAGTGATGTAGGTACGTGGTGTATTACTGATGTAGGTACGTGGTGTATTAGTGATGTAGTCACGTGGTGTATTAATGATGTAGGTACGTGGTGTATTAGTGATGTAGGTACGTGGTGCATTAGTGACGTAGGTAAATGTGTATTACTGATGTAGGTACGTGGTGTAGTAGTGATGTAGTCACTGGTGTACTAGTGATGTAGTCACGTGGTGTATTGTGATGTAGTCACGTGGTGTATTAGTGATGTAGTCACGTGATGTATTAGTGATGTAGTCACGTGGTGTATTAGTGATGTAGGTACGTGCTGTATTAGTGATGTAGGTACGTGGTGTATTGTGATGTAGGTACGTGGTGTATTAGTGATGAAATCACGTGACGTAAATGCCACGCAAGCACACTCAATCGTCACGTGATTCTGTTAGAGAATTTTATAGAAAATAACGAATTCAGATATCCACAGAAACAGTCACACATACGCACACACACACAATCATATACACATACACACCTACACACACACACACACACACACACACACTCACACACAGACACACACACACACATAGACACACACACACACACGCACACATATACACACACATACACCCATACACACACACATACACACACACACACACACACACGCATACACACATTCACACACACACACACATAGAAACACACACACATACACACACGCGTGCGCGCGCGCGCACGTATACACACATTGACACACACATATACAAACACAAACACACACATACACGCACACACACACACGCACACACACATAAACACACGCATACACACACACACACACTCACAAACACACACACTCACACACACACACACACAGCCTCACACACACACACACACACACATACACACACACACATGCACACACACACACACACACACACACACACACACACGAGACACACATACACACACACACACACACACACACACAAACACAGACACACATGACACACACACACACAACCTCACACACACACACACACACACACACACACACACACAAACACACACACACATGCACACACAAACACACACACACATATACACACAGACACACACACACACACACACACACAAACAAGCATACGCACATTCACACACACACACACACACACACACACACACACACACATATACAAACACACACACACAGACACACACACACGCGCGCACGCGCCCACGCATACACACATTGCCACACACACATACACACACACATATACAAACACACACACACAGACACACACACACGCGCGCACGCGCCCACGCATACACACATTGCCACACACACATACACAAACACAAACACACACACACACACACACACACATAAACACACACATACACACACACACACACAAACACACCACCCACAAAGACACACAACACCACATACATACACACAACGACACCCACAGTACACACACAGTGTGACACCAAACAACACACACACACACACATCGACACACACACCCAAACACCCACACACATAACACACAATCATACACACACAAACCACACACACGACACACATACACCAATACCACCATACACCACAACAGACACACACAACAAACACACCACACCAGCACACACACATACCCCACCAGACACACTGCACGACACACACAACACACACACACACACACACACACACCGACACACACACAGAAGGAAGCTAACTTTGCGCACCTGCTACATTTGTGTTTCCTCGTCTCTGCAGGTTGTAGCTGTAACACAAACACACCTGAACTGAGTCAAGAAGTAGTAGCTGTAACACAAACACACCTGCACTGAGTCAAGAAGTAGTAGTTGTAACACAAACACACCTGGGGAAAAGGGGAGTGGAAAGGGAACAGATTGAAGGGGACAGAGGGAAAGGAACAGGGGGGGAGGGGGAGTGGAAAGGGGACAGATTGAAGGGGACAGGGGGAATGGGGTAGTGGAAAGGGAACAGGTTGAAGGGGTCAGAGGAAAAGTAACAGGGGGGGAGGGGGAGTGGAAAGGAGAGAGATTGAAGGGGACAGGGGGAAATGGGGGTAGTGACAAAGGGAACAGATTTCGAAGGGGACAAGAGGGAAAGGAAACAGGGGGGGATGGGGGCGTGGGAAGGGGACAGATTGCAGGGGACAGGGGGAAAGGAACAGGGGGGAGAGGGAGAGTGAAAAGGGGACAGATTGAAGGGGACAGAGGGAAAGGAACGGGGGGGGAGGGGGAGGGGGAAGTGGAAAGGAGAGAGATTGAAGGGGACAGAGGGAAAGG
>JAWQFJ010001794.1:209630-217130 GCA_034096865.1 Theodoxus fluviatilis | reverse complement strand
CCAATCTGTAACACGCGTAACAAATCTGTAACTAGTCCATCCGTAACATGCGTAACACTCATGAAAAGTGGTCTATCTGTGACACGTGTAACAGTACTGTAACGTGGTCTATCTATGACAAGTGTAACAGTACTGTACATTGGTTCATCCTTAACACCTGTAACACTATTGTTACTTAGTTCATTTGTAGCATATAGAACAGTACTCTAACTTTTACATCTGTAGCACGCATAACTGCACATAGAGTAGTCCATCTGTAACACAAGTAACAGTATTGTAGCATAGTCCAATATTAATATGCATAACACTAATGTAACGTTGTCCATCTGTAACACGCGTAAGAGTACTGTAGCGTTGTTCATCTGTAACGTGTATACCAGTACCTAACATAGCTCTATCATGGGTAACATTATTGTAACTTAATTGTAAAGCGGGTAACAGTACTATTACGTTGCTGTAACTTGGGTAACAATATTTCAGCGTAGTTTATATGTAATACATTTGTCAGTACTGCAACGTAGTCCGTTTGTAATAGTCGTCACAGTCCTCTAATGTAGTACATATGTAACACGTGTAACGGTACTGTAACATAGTCCATATCTAACGTCGGTAACTATAGTGTAGCGTGGTCCATCTGCAAAACACGTAACAATACAGTAGCGTGGTCCATCTGCGAACCACGTAACAATACAGTAGCGTAGTCCATCTGTAACATGCGTCACAGCGCTGTAACGCAGTCCATCTATAAAATGCGTAACACTACTGTAACGTAGTTTATCTGTAACACATGTCAGTGCAGCAGCGTAGTCCATCTGTAACTTGCGTATTAGTACTGTAACTCAGTCCATCTGTAACAAGTGTAACAATATTGTGACACAGTTCATTTGTAACACGTCACTGTAATTTATTTAATCCTTCTGAAACACATCATGTAACACTACTGTAACGTAATCCATCTGCAACCCGCATAAAGCTTCTGTAACGCAGTCTATTTGTCACACGTATAACTGTAATCTCATGTGGTCCATCAATAACACGCGTAACAGTTTTGTAACGTGGTCCATCTGAACTCGCGTAACAATACTGCAAAGTAGTCCATTTGTAACACGCATGTCAGAACCGCAGCGTGATCCCTGTGCACTCTGATTGAGACCCAGTGTACAGAGACATGTCCCGAGATGCCCTGCTTGGAAAATGCGCACACTGGTCCACTGCCGTGACTGGTGTTGCGGAATCTTCCACGCCCTTTAGAGTGCTTTCTCCTCGTGCTTGGTGTCGAGGACCGCCGCGGGGGATGGGGGGGAGGGGGGGGGGGGAGGGAGGAGGGGGACAGCCAGCAGGGAAAGGGGGAGGGGTGTACCCCTTGTCACGGCGCGGATTCCTGTCTGTGCTTGGGAGGGAGGACACCACGGAGAGGAGAGGGGCAAAAGAGAAATAGAGGATAAGCAGAAAAGTGGAAACAAGGTGAAGTGGACGAGCGGGAAAGTGAAAAAGTGGAATAGTGGGAAAGTTACAAAGAGGGAAAGGCGGTTTTCCCAGCGTTTGATCTCATCATCCTTGTCCCCATGTGCAGGGACTTTCCAGCGCCATGGACTGACGTCACACGCAGTCACGCGCACAAGTCACGTGACCCACTTCCGTGACGTCAATGGATGACGCATATCCCCGGTCTTTCATGTGTTGTAACTTGCCAAGGAAGGCTGCGCTTGGGGGCAGAGGTCACGACACTTTGGGCTTCCAGGTGGAAAACAAATGGGGGAGAAGAAGGGGAGGGGGGGATGGGGGAGGGGCGTTAGAGGGCGGGGAGAGGAGAGGGAGAGGGGGAGGGAGAGGGCAGGTGGGGGAGGAGTTGCCAATATATCAAGGAAAGGAGATAAGAAAGAACCAAAGCGACCATCTCTTAGTCAAACGCGCGCGCGTGTGTGCGCGTGTGTGTATGTATGTGTGTGTACGTGTGTGTGTGTGTGTGTGTGTGTGTGTGTGTGTGTGTGTATATGTATATGTGTGTGTGTGTGTGTGTGTGTGTGTGTGAATGTGTGTGTGTGTGCTTGCGTCTGCATGTGTGTGTGTGCGTGTGCGTGTATGTGTGTGAGTTTGTGTGTTTGTGTGTGTGTGTGTGTGTGTGTGTGTGTGTTAGTGTGTGTGCGTGTGGGTATGTGTCTTTCTGTGTATGTATGTGCGTCCAGCTCGTTTCTGTGAAAACCCTTTCACGCTGGGACCGCTGGCACGCTGGGAACCCTGTCACGCTGGGACCGCTGTCACGCTGGAACCGCTGTCACGCTGGCACCCCTGTCACGCTGGGACCGCTGTCACGCTGGAACCGCTGTCACGCTGGCACCCCTGTCACGCTGGGACCGCTGTCACGCTGGGAACCCTGTCACGCTGGGACCGCTGTCACGCTGGGAACCCTGTCACGCTGGAAACGCTGTCACGCTGGAAACGTTGTCACGCTGGCAACGCTTTCACGCTCGCAACGCTGTCACGCTGGCAACGCTGTCACGCTGGGAAAGCTGTCACGCTGGGAATCCTGTCACGCTGGGAACGCTGTCATGCTGGCAACGCTGTGACGCTGGGAAAGCTGTCACGCTGGGAATCCTGTCACGCTGAGACCGCTGTCACGCTGGGAGCGCTGTCATGCTGGGAGCGCTGTCATGCTGGGAGCGCTGTCACGCTGGGAATGCTGTCACGCTGGGAATGCTGTCACGCTGGGAATGCTGTCACGCTGGGAATGCTGTCACGCTGGGAATGCTGTCACGCTGGGAACGCTGTCACGCGGGCACTCCTGTCACGCTGGGAATCCTGTCACGCTGGGACCGCTGTCATGCTGGGACCGCTGTCATGCTGGGTACGCTGTCACGCTGGGAATCCTGTCACGCTGAGACCGCTGTCACGCTGGGAGCGCTGTCATGCTGGGAACGCTGTCATGCTGCGAACGCTGTCACGCTGAGACCGCTGTCACGCTGGGACCGCTGTCATGCTGGGAACGCTGTCATGCTGGGAACGCTGTCACGCTGGGAACGCTGTCACGCTGGGAACGCTGTCATGCTGGCAAGGCTAGGGTTTCAGTAAGGGACTCGCGGAGTCGTTCAGTCCAAGTCATGGCGGAGGCCCGAGCAAAGTACTGTCGCACGGGAGAAGCAGGGGTGGAGAGGCGTTCACGGCAGCAGACGGCCAGCCCCAACAGGAGAGCACGAGGAGTTAAGGCGCCTACACACGTACCGGTTGTCCCCCGGTTTTGCTGCCGATCCGGTCAAAAATCGAAACCGTGGACTAATCCGGCACGGTTCTTGTGACTAGGGCTGGCTCTATTTTCCCGACCCCTCCGGACCGGTTCATATGCCCGGCAACGCGAGATCTCGCGTTGTGGCGACTTAGTCGCCAATTTTAATGGCGGACGCTTTCGTCGCTTCAGGCAGGAAAAGGTGTATTTGGGGATACTACAAACCAATCCAAAGAAAAGGTAAGCCATGAACATCATTAATTTATCAAAGCTGTATGTTGAATGCGTCAGTAGGTCGTGAAAGCTTCAACTTTTTACAAATCGAATGCAGGTCAAGGCCGATCTACGCTTCCAACAATTATACAATATCATTCAATCTGCTCCACCCGCTTCGTTGCGTGTTCGCACATAAAACGCTGTATTTCGGGAT
This sequence comes from Theodoxus fluviatilis, assembly GCA_034096865.1. Classification (NCBI taxonomy): domain Eukaryota; kingdom Metazoa; phylum Mollusca; class Gastropoda; order Cycloneritida; family Neritidae; genus Theodoxus; species Theodoxus fluviatilis. Next base: position 213,480 of record JAWQFJ010001794.1, on the reverse strand, counting down.
ACTAGAAGGCCCATCCCAAGAAAATGTAAGCCATGAACAGCATTAATTTATCAAAGCTGTATGTTGAATGCATCAGTAGGTCGGTAAAGCTTCAACTTTTTACAAATCGAATGCTGGTCAATGCAAATCTACACCGGCGAAGTCGAAGAATGTCGATCGCCTCCGCTCCATCGCGTGTTCGCACAGAAAACGCTGTATATCGGGATACTAGAAACCCCATATCAAGAAAATGTAAGCCATGAACAGCATTAATTTGTCAAAGCTGTATGTTGAATGCATCAGTAGGTCGGGAAAGTTCTGCATTTTGCAAATCCGACAGGCAGGTCACACGCATGTACGTCAAAGCGTCTCAGTTGTCATAGGCTCACCAAAGGGACGTAACTCTAAATTCTGACTTTGCTTCGCGTAAAATGGACATCGCTCCAGTTCGCGGTGTGGGTGTAATCGTTGCGTGTGGCTGTCAACCCGCTTTTTACACGCACGGTCAGCCGGATCGGGAGCAAAACCAGCTTGAAAAACGTAACGTGTGTAGGCGCCTTTAGTGTCTGAGGGTGACCTCACCGGTAGTAAGTCATGAAGCCCGTGTCCCTGTTGAGTCCGGCGCAATGCGTGTCGAACATGGAGATACACACAGACATGCAATGAAACACACACGCACGGACGGACTCGGGGCATTTATGAATAGACACACAGACGTACGGACAGAGAGCTACGGACAGAAGGACGCATGGACATATAGCTCTACAGACTGACGCACGGTAAGACAGCTATGGACAGACGGACGCCCGGACAGAGGCCCACGGACAGACGGACACTCACGGAGCTGCCGATGAAGGCGTAGTGGAGGCGCATCTCGCTGATGGCCAGACTGTCGTTGCCCTGCGCGCGCAGCAGCCAGAAGAGCCAGTCCTTGTGGTCAGCCACGAACAGCACCTCCACCGTGTGCAGTGCCAGGGCTCGCGTCCCGCCCCCCATGGTCTGCCGTCTCCTCCTACCCCCACTACCCCCACGCAGCCCCCTCGTCCGATCTGGTGTGTGTGTCTGTGTGTCGTCTGTCCGTGAGTGTCTCTGTGCCTGTGTCTCGGACTGGGGCTCTGTGAGGGAGGCTCTGAGACTTCCCAGCTGTGCTCGGATCTGCGTTTGTGACTGGCTGGCTGTCAGTCGCTGTGGCGCGTTGCCTGTGGCCGTCTGTCTGTCTACCTGTCTACCTGTCTGACTCCCTGACTGTCTACCTGTCTGACTCCCTGTCTGTCTATCTGTCTGTCTACCTGTCTGACTCCCTGTCTGTCTACCTGTCTGACTCCCTGTCTGTCTATCTGTCTGTCTCCCTGTCTGTTTCTCTGTTTGTGTTTCTGCTTGCCTGTCAGCGTCAGTGCGTCCCTGCGTGTGTCTCGCTGCCTGCGTGGCGCCGTCTTCCTGTGTCTGGAGCGTGGCGGAGGCATGGGGGGGTGTCTGTCCCGGAGTCCGTGTCTCTGTGTGTGTCTGTCCCGGAGTCCGTGTCTCTGTGTGTGTCTGTCCCGGAGTCCGTGTCTCTGTGCGTGTCTGTCCCGGAGTCCGTGTCTGTGATTGGGTATGTGGCGACGCACTCGTCTGTTCATGTGTCTGTGTATGTGTCTCTGTCTGTGTATGTGTCTGTGAATGTGTATGTGCCTGTGCCTGTGTCTGTGTCTGTGTCTGTGTCTGTGTCTGCGTCTCTGTCTGTGTCTGTGCATGTATCTGTGTCTGTGCCTGTGTCTGTGACTGTGCATGTGTCTGTGTCTGTGGGCCCGACTGTCTGTGCCGCGGGTCCGATGCCTCGGGCGCTGCCAGGGTGTGCGTGTCAGGTGTCGCCACCATCTCTCTCTCCTTCCCCAGCCCCCGCCCTGTTTCCACGTGAAGGACTGTGTAGGCCGACTGAGTCTCTGTCCCAGTCTGCCCGTCCATCTGTCTCCACTGATGGCCTTCTGTCGATGTATGTGTCCGTGTCCATCTTTCTGTCGGGGCCCCTGTGTCTCCTTCTAGTTCCGGCCTTGACCCTGTAACCACTTCCGGTCCCGTTGTCTTGCTTGACCCTAACCTCGCCATGGTTTGTGACCCCGTGACGCTCTCTGTCAGCAGGTTGCTCTCCGTCTTCGTCTCGGCCAGCATCCGGGTCTTGGCACTCTCTTTACCAGGGGTGGTCACTTCGCCTTGGGTGTAGGGTTGCAGAGTTGTTTCCCCTGGAACAGCTGCGGTGAGAGTTGTCTCCCTTCTGGCTATGTCCTCCTCTATGAAACGTAGTTCTGCAGACAAAAGGAGGCCATTTCAATTTTGTCTTCCCAGCAGCCTCTGCTGGTAAACGTTCTTTCCCTCCTCTCCATCTCTCTCTCTCTCTCTCTCTCTCTCTCTCTCTCTCTCTCTCTCTCTCTCTCTCTCTCCAGCCCGATAATTTTGCCTTATTAATTTCATATGTAGCGAGGAACGTAAGTGAAAATGGAAAACATAGAGTACAACTCATGCCTGAGTTTGTCTCGGTATTCCTCCTTTTGTTCGCTGATGACGTTGTACTTATCTCAGACACCATAGTTGGACTGCAAACCAGCTGAACGTACTGGTAAAGGAAGCACGTAAACTTGGCCTACAGGTCAACTCTGACAAAACAAAAGTTGTGTTTTTTTTGCAATGGTGGCTTTCTTGCTGAGCACGAAAGGTGGTTTTTGGATGGGAAGCAACTGGAAGTTGTAAATGAATATAAATACCTCGGTGTAATCTTTTCTACACGGCTGTCGTACAGAACGCTACAGCTAGATCTGGCAAAAAGAGCCAAAGCCGGTTTCCTCCAGGTTAACAAATGCTGTAAAAAACTTGGATGTGTGTCGCCAGATTTTTTTTCACACTTTTTGATGCACAAGTTTTACCAGTTATTATGTATTCTGCGGAGGTGTGGGGTATAAATGATTGCCCTGATATAGAGAATGTCCATCTTCAAGCAATGAAGCGGTTTTTACATCTACCACCTCAGACACCAAATGCAATTGCATACGGAGAGACAGGCAGGTACCCTTTGTACATCAATGCTAGATTGCGAGCACTAAAGTATTGGTTAAGGATCTTGAGAATGGACAATACTAGATATCCTCGCAAAGTGTATAATATGTTGTTGTCTGGAAAGAGTAACTGGGCAAGTCATATAAAAGGTATATTACATAAATACAATTTTGGCAATCATTGGGAAAGGCAACATGTAGAGAATGAAAGGCAGTTCTTGAGGGATCTGAGGGAGCGTCTTATTATGGAGTACAAACAGGAATGGTCTGGCATTCTTAGAAGTAGCTCAAGGTATACATTTTATAATCAGTTCAAATCTGCTCTCTTCAGGGAGCAGTATCTGTATTTCATCGACAAACAAATATTCAGAGATGTTATTGTCCGTTTTCGTGCGGGAATCAGTGAGCTGTACATACATAAATATCGTTTCGTTAATGATTCCACCAGAACACTGCTTTGTCCGTCATGCGGTGAAAAGGACGAGGAAGAACTACATTTCTTGCTCTGGTGTCCCGCCTACGAAGACCTCAGACAGAAGTATATTTATGATTTGTTTGACAGAGGTTATCGCGTAGGTATCACTGACTTATTACGTACAGATGATGTCCATCTCATGAGGTCAGTTGCGATGTATCTATATTATGCCTTTAGAAGAAGACAAGAGGCCTTAAAAACAACCGTTGAGATGTTCGAACAATTAGGTTGTGATAGGCTGGTGGCCTAACAAAGAAAATCGTTCGTTCGTTCGTTCGTTCTCTCTCTCTCCTCTCTCTTTCTCTCTCCTGTACTCTTTCTCACTATTTCATTCTCTCTCTTTCATACTCTTTCTCTTTTATTCTCTCTT
>JAWQFJ010001794.1:172130-207130 GCA_034096865.1 Theodoxus fluviatilis | reverse complement strand
CTCAGCAGCCACACCTGTCTCAGCAGCAGCTACACCTGTCTCAGCAGCAGCCACATCTGTCCCAGCAGCCACACCTGTCTCAGCAGCCACACCTGTCTCAGCAGCAGCCACACCTGTCCCAGCAGCACGCACACCTGTCTCAGCAGCAGCCACACCTGTCTCAGCAGCAGCCACACCTGTCTCAGCAGCAGCCACACCTGTCCCAGCAGCCGAAGCCCGGGCCCCCAGTGACAGACACGAGTCTGGCTGCCAGACGAGCATGTTTGAGTGTGGTGATGGCAGTCTTGTCATCCTCAGATTGGATCCCACTTCACGCTTCACTCAGTCACACGGACAGCGTCCAATTCCAACTTCAGATGTGACTTGATGCCCACAGAGAGAAAGAGAGAGACGAGAGAGAGAGAGAGAGAGAGAGAGAGAGAGAGAGAAAGAGAGAGAGAGACGAGAGAGAGAGAGACGAGAGGGAGATAGAGAGAGAGAGAAAGAGAGAGACGAGAGAAAGAGACGAGAGAGAGAGAGAGAGAGAGAGAGAGAGAGACGAGAGAGAGAGAGAGAGAGAGAGAAAGAGAGACGAGAGAGAGAGAGAGAGAGAGAGAGAGAGACCAGAGAGAGAGAGAGAGACCAGAGAGAGAGAGATTGCTTGATTGATCTTTATTCGGCCGACGACCCATTTGATATCATCCTCTATTTACAAGCTTTAAAATGGTATAGCAATGAATAACTATGCAAGAAATACATTACAAACGACATTGAAGACTTCCCAGTAAAGAATACCACTCATCACTGGATTGATACCCTGCGTCTCGATGACGACACTTGTATTTCAATGTACAGTTAAATCTTTTTACAATGTTTTCAATGATGATTGCAGCTTCGTATGCATTCGTGATCGCAAGACTGCAATATTAATTTAGGCAAACACATTACACTATCTTAGCAACATTATCTCTGCTCCATGTTTTAAAAGCAGATAACACCAGTATTGCGCCATAACTCGTTTTCCATAACTCGTGGCCTGTGATTAAGTATTTGATTTTATCTATTTGTCTTATACATACATAAGTTTACACACATACATACACACGCACACATACACATACACAAACACACACATATACATATATTTCAAACTCCTCGGCCCATCGCTCATCAAGTATGTCAGAATGATAATTTTGCAATCGACACCATGCTGCTTCAACTATTAATAGATAGCGAACAAGTTTGAATACGCACGTAAAGGAAGAAATCAAGGACATTTTTTTCGCTCTGTTAAATTACTCCCATAATTTTGTGTTCTCTTATTTGAAAGGCATATAGAATGTACATTGCTATTGAACGAGTCATTCTGACATCAATTCCCTGCATTAGGAATGTACATACATCCACTCGTGGTTTCTTGATTAAGAATCGTGTTATGTATTTCTCTCTAAGCTGTTGGTATGCAGGGCACCTTAACAGAAAATGCTCCTCAGTTTCCCTTTCCTTGCATAATGCACATGTTATGTCTTGTGGCCGGCTGAACCTTACAAGGCTATACATGTCGTATATTCCAAACCTGAAGCGAATAAATACATCCCTAAACTTTTTTTTTCTCGAGTACATTCATATAGTTTTCTAAGCCAAAGTCATTTTCAAAGGTAGAGTATCATCTGTATCTGTCACTGCATCTATTCTTTGCGTTCCAGTCTTGGCGGAAACAGTAGCTGTATCAAAAACGCTTTTCATTACTTACTCCGCTATTGAACCACACAAAGCCGAAACCCAATTGACAAAGGAAGTTTTCTACCTTCTAACTGCACTCTCTCTCAATGCTCGAGTTCATAAGCATCAGTAGTGCTTGTTTTGGGAGCCTGTCGTTCTTCATCCGACACAGTTTAAGCCAGTACTTAATAGTCCTAATACTGCTGTTTACTGACAGTGGAAAGCGTCCTAGGTCTCCATTAACCATGTGGTTTGGGGTCCTTGAATCTAACCCCATGAACCTTTTACATACAAAAGTGTGAGTTCCTTCGAGTGTTTTTGGAGACTCCATATTTCTGCTCCATAAAGGAGAGATGCTTGCACTTGCGTATCAAACATAGTAGTGAACACTTTTGGTTTTCATGCAACGCAGTCTCCACAGATGCTGAAATCAGTGGGGATGAAGTTAGGCATGCCATAAATAGATTAAAATCAACGAAAGCTCCAGGTCTAGACGGATTACCGGGTGGATGTTGTAAGATAGCCGGCGAAATATGTGTCCCATTTCTCACAAAACTGTTTAACTCGATATACACTTCTAATAATTTCCCAGATCCCTGGACATGTTCAATAATCCTTCCACTTCACAAGAAAGCAGACATTCTAAACACAGAAAACTATAGAGGAATTTCACTAGTGTGTGCAATGAGTAAGATTTTTACCATTATACTTGCAAAGCGATTGCATTTGTGGGTGGAGATGGAAAAGAAGATTTTTCCTGAACAAGCTGGGTTTAGAACACAACACTCAACTATCGACCATATCTTCACTCTGTATTCCATGATCTTGAAACAGGTATTTGGAGACAAACGCGGAAAAATGTACGTCGCCTTTGTTGATTACAGAAAAGCGTTGGATTCCATTAACCGTAGTCAGCTCTGGAAAGTCCTTAAAGGTGCACATATTTCGTCCTAATTTTTGAGGATGTTAAAGGCCATGTATTCCAAAGTACAGGCTTGCGTTCGTTGGGGACAGGAGTTCTCCGGTTTCTTCTATTGTCATTCTGGTGTAAAACAAGTGGCAATTGAGAGTCCTCAAATTTTCTCTCTCTTTATTAATGTAGTTGCTGATTATATACGTAGAAAAGGCAGACATGGGGTACAGATGGTACCGGGCATTATGGATGTGTTCCTCCTACTTTTTGCTGACGATGTTGTTCTCTTATCAATTTCACCCACTTGTCTCCAAAATCAGATTGATAGTCTTTGGCATGTGTCAGAACGATTAGACTTGAAGGTCAATACTGACAAGACAGAAATCATGGTGTTTAGAAAAGGACAACATCTTGCTTTGGGGCGAAAATGGTTTCTTGACGGGTCTAGATTGGAGGTAGTTAATCAATATAAGTATTTAGGATTCATGTTTACAACAAGGCTGTCCCTCACTAATACCATAAATGACCTGGCCATTAGAGGAAAACAAATAGGAGTACAAGAGAGAAATAGAGAGAGAGAGAGAGAGAGAGAGAGAGAGAGAGAGAGAGAGAGAGAGAAGAGAGACACAGAGAGAGAGAGACAGAGGAACGAACAAAAGAACAAAAAGGTAGTTGTCGAGAGCATCGAGCCTTTACCAGTTAATGCGAACGCCTCGAACAATGAACACAACGGTGGGGAGCAGAAAGGGGGAGATCAACAAGTCGCCCAGTCTCGTAACCCGGGATCAACCCTTCAGCAAGTCTTGTAACCCGAGATCAACTCTTCAGCCAGTCTCGTAAGCCGAGATCAACACTTCAGCCAGTCACGTAACCCGAGATCAAGCCTTCAGCCAGTCTAGTAACCCGAGATCAACCCTTCAGCCAGTCTCGTAATCCGAGATCAACTCTTCAACCAGTCTCGTAACCCGAGATCAACACTTCAGCCAGTCTCGTAACCCAAGATCAACACTTCAGCCAGTCTCGTAACCCGAGATCAACACTTCAGCCAGTCTCGTAACCCGAGATGAACACTTCAGCCAGTCTCGTAACCCGAGATCAACACTTCAACCAGTCTTGTAACCCGAGATCAACACTTCAACCAGTCTCGTAACCCGAGATCAACACTTCAAGAAGTCTCGTCACCCGAGATCAACACTTCAAAAAGTATCGTAACCAGAGTCGCGAAAAGCGAAAAAGTTAGTCAACGTTTCTTCATGTCACTTGTATGGCCGAAGACTGGCCTCGATCAACATGTTTTGTTTACACATCGTTTTAGGGTTTGTGTACAATCTCTAATTGAAAAAACCTTATCCATTATCAATATTCTCCCCTATTTTTAGTGGCATTAAACTACAGACACACAGACAGACAGACAGACAGACCGACAGACAGACAGACAGACAGACACACACACACACACGCACACACACACACAGACAGACAGACACACAGACAGACAGACAGACAGGCAGGCAGACAGACAGGCAGACAGACAGACAGACAGACAGACACACAGGCAGACAGATACACAGACACACAGACACACAGACAGACACACAAACAGAGACACAGACACACAGACAGACAAACAGACAGACACGCAGACAGACACACAGACAGACACACAGACAGACAGACACACACTCACACACACAGACTGTCAGACACACAGACAGACAGACAGACAGACAGACAGACAGACAGACAGACAGACAGACAGACAGACCGACAGACACACACACACACACACACACACACACACACAGACAGACAGACAGCCAGACAGACAGACAGACAGACAGACAGACAGACAGACAGACAGACAGACAGACAGACAGACAGACAGACAGACAGACAGACAGACAGACAGACAGACAGACAGACAGACAGACAGACAGACAGACAGACACACAGACAGACAAACAGACAGACACACACACACACACACACACACACACACACACACACAGTCAGACACACAGACAGACAGACAGACAGACAGACAGACAGACAGACAGACAGACACACACACACACACACACACACACACACACACACACACACAGACAGACAGACAGACAGACAGACAGGCAGAGAGACAGGCAGAGAGACAGATACACAGACACACAGACACACAGACACGCAGACACACAGACAGACACACAAACAGACACACAGACAAACAGACACACAGACAGACAGGCAGACACGCAGACAGACACACAGACAGACAGACACACACACACACACACACACACACACACACACACACACACACACACACACACACACAGACAGACAGACAGACAGACAGACAGACAGACAGACAGACACACAGACACACAGACAGACACACAGACACACACACAGACACACACACACAGACAGACATACATACAGACAGACACACAGACAGACACACAGATAGACAGACACACAGACAGACACACAGACAGACACACAGACAGACACACAGACAGACACACAGACAGACAGACACACAGATAGACAGACACACAGACATACACACATACAGACACACAGGCAGACTGTCGCGTGATAAGCGACGACAATAAGGGTGATGTGGGTTAGTCATCTTCGTTGTAAATAAACAGGGTAAAATAATCTTCTCCATATCCGCGGCCGCACGCCTGTCGCTGTGGGCGTGGCCACCGCGTAGTGGAATGTCACAGTTTCGCTCCGGAGTGAACCCGAGGGAGAGGGGGGTCTTCGGAGGGGTTATAGTGAGTAGGATCTACGGGGTCTACTCGTTTGTTAACAGGGGTTCGTAGATCGCTGGGTCTTGATGGGTAGTGATTGGAGAAGATAGCGGAGGCGGGAAATCTCTCATTAGTGATTGGCGGTTAATCACGTGAGAAGGGGACGCGGAGGCTTGATTGCGTCTTAGAGCTCAGTACATTTTCCGTCGTTTGGATGGAGGGAGCAGGTACGCATCCTCTGGGTCGCTGATGCGGGAGCTGCGCGGTGCGGCTCGTGGGCGAAGTCTGGTCGCCCCGGTGGAATTTTCTCCGTATCAACTCTGGTAGCAGTTGATTCGTACGAGAATGGAAGTGGAGTTTTCCGCTGGCTAAGACGGAATTTCTGAGGATTTCACCACAGCCTGGGACTGAGGTGAATATCGCCGCCGCCATATTGCTTTTACCACGTGGGGTAATTGATTTGTGAATCTGGGTGGAAAATAAGTCAATTGTTGGGTACGGGATTCGTATTTTCTATGGATGGGGTAAATCTATGGGATCGAAGGGGTGAGTAATGAAGCTTTGAATTCAAGCTGACTCGCGGGGAGCGAGTGAAGCATTTTTCTAATTGGGCATCGGGTTGGGATGCGCCACTTGAACCTTAAATTCGTGTATGAATGGGCTTCGCAAGGAAATGGGGTAGTTGGATTATTGGGGCGAAACCTTGTGTGTTTTAGGCTTTTGGATCTTTGTGGATCTTCGTCTTTATCTTCGTCATCGCCGTCGTCGTGCCGTCGTCGTCTCGCGGTATCTACTACGGGTGTATCGACTACTTGCGGGAGCAGTGGGCTTCCCGCCTAATCCTCTACGTTTCCACTGGTTCACCTTCCCGTTGGTATCTTCGTGTCTACGTAATTCCACGAGTGCTGCGTCTTCTTGGTGGAGCCTTGCAGTACTGTCTTCTCGAGTCCACGCGGGTGGAGCTCGTGGTTCTTGACGCCTCCGATGGAATGCTGCGCTGGCCGGGAGTGACCTGGGCGCGAGGCTGGAGCAACGTCTGAGACGCCGGAGCGTTTCGTCAAGCCGTTTTGGTTCTAACGGCTGTGCAAGTATCGTTTTCTCGATTCGTAGCTAGGTAGCTACAATTTCGTTGAGACAGGTCAGGACTGACAGTTAAAAGTCTAACGAAATCCACTTTGGGTAAAGTGGGGGGAAAAGTCCGCACGGTGCGGCCTGAACAATTAGGGGTAGATTGTGTCAGAGGCAGAGGGGTGAGGGGAGAAATGCTAGCGCGTACATTCGCAGTGGAGGCGGTGTCTTAGCGCGGCTGTATTGTCGCAGGGTGGACAATGCGACGAAGGGGAGAGTGATTCATCAATTGGTTCTTCTGTAGAATGGTATTTATCACTCTAGCTCTGATGACTGTGGTAATTCTGCCGAAGTTTAGGATCGTCTTCTAAACTGTTGCTGACTTGGGGAATTAAGCGCAATGCTTGCAAGTCAGGGTAAAAATCTCATGACAGACAAGGAGGGAAAAGACTTAATTCACGGGAAAGGGTCATACTTGTCTGGACACCGGTTGACGCCAGGTGTGCGTCGGTTATGGGAGTATTCGCCAAGACTTCTGAGAAACTGTGTTTGGGTACAGTGACTTGTTCGAAGGGGTTTTTGTGGGAACATTGTCTTCTTTTCAGATGGACTGAAAAGGGAAGAAGTGGGTTGGGTTACTCTGGGAATTCTTTAGGTGAGATTGAGACGTGTTTATCGCTGTGTTGCTTCTGGTCACGTGCGCCGGGGAAAGGCCACGTGGAGAACGGAGTACGCTAACCGGGGGAAGGCGTACCGTCAGCGATGCGATGGTAAGCAGGGTTCTTTCTTGTTTAGTCTCCATATTTCTGCTGCTGTTTTGACGCGAGATGTCTACTCGTGTGCGCGTGAGTTTGCTGTGTGAGGAGTGACTGCACGGGCGCGAGCGGAGTGGAGCGGGACCTGCTTTGTTTATGTCTGGCTGCCGGTCGTCCAACCGGAAACGCCACCGCTAGGGGGAAGCGAGGGGTGGCCAAGGAATGTGAAGGGGGTTTTGGTAGCGTGCGGCTGGCTGCTGCTTGTGACGTTATACATGGGGAGCGGAGTGACTGGCTGTCATACCCTGTGCGTTGTTTGGTTTTTGCTCTTGTCGTGTTGAAGAAGTTATTGATGTTTTGAAGTGTTTATCAGAGTGAGTGGTGGACTTTGTGGTGGAGTTGTTGGATTTGGAGTATAGCTGAATTTATTTCAGTTTCTTGGGAAATGGTGGAAGGGAGAACGGATTTTTGAGATTGTTTTTGTGCCTTACTGTTAACCCTAGTCACCGGTGACTTAGGTGTTTGTTTGGAACGGGGGTTTTGGTCATTTCTTGAATTGTTCATCCATTCCCCTACTCCAAGGGTTGTTGTTGTTGTTGTTTTTCTGGATTTTTCAGGAAGCAGAAGTGTGTCACTCTACCTGCTGACTGATTCACCTTCGCATTGTTTTGTTTTCTTTTTCTGCTGCACCTTTATTCAGCTTTACCTTCCTCGGTGGTCTCGGACTGCTAGGAAGGGTAGTTAGCCTTGAATAAACTTGTATTTGTTTTCAAACTGATTCACTGGCCTGTGTTTATTTGAGCTTGGGTTGTTTTCTTGTTGTTTGTGGTGTCCCCCCAAGGAGTGGAGGTTAGTTTAGTTTGTAAACTCTTTTACTTATCAGGGTTACCTCTCCCTGAGGCGATTACATCGCCCTCTGGGAAGGGACTCGTAACTTCTAAAGTTTTTAGATAAGTAGAAACGGCGACACGGACAGACAGACACACAGACACACAGACTGACACACAGATAGACAGACACATAGACAGACACACAGACAGACACACAGACAGACAGACAGACATACAGACAGACAGACACACACACACACAGACACACAGACACACAGACAGACAGACATACACACAGACAGACACACAGACAGACACACAGACAGACACACAGACAGACACACAGACAGACAGACAGACAGACAGACAGACAGACAGACAGACAGACAGACAGACACACACACAGACAGACACACACACACACAGACTGACACACAGACAGACAGACAGACAGACAGAAAGACAGACAGACAGACACACAGACACACAGACATACACACAGACAGACAGACAGACACACAGACAGACAGACACACAGACATACAGACAGACACACAGACAGACAGACAGACACACAGACAGACAGACAGTCAGACAGACAGACAGACAGACAGACACACAGACAGACACACAGACGGACACACAGACAGACACACAGACACACAGACAGACAGAGAAGTTTTCCGCAGATCAACGCTGGAGAATGATGAGTCTTGACAGGAGGTATAGTTGTCAAAGGGAGACAACTTTTATTCTTGACTCACCAGCGAGAAGAGCTCTGCTTTTCGTCGTCTGGCGATCACATGGTCTCCCGTCCTCTCCACGTAGAGAGCTGCGTCCTGCAGAGGAGAGCAAAGCCTTCTGAATGGAGGAATCGCAGTTTCCGTGGAGATCACCATGAATGCATTACGTCACATGTAGACGTCACACAGCTTCACAGTCACGTGGTCCCGTCACAGCACAGCTGTCACGTGGTCTCGCCACAACACAGTCTTCTTCAGCAGGAGTGTCGCATGTCGCGGCAAAAAAACAACATGTGTCTAAACATAGAGTGGTCGTCGACGTATGAATAGATCTAGAAAACCCTATAAGTGACGTTCGACCTACACAGCGCCTTTGTCGATTCTAAGAGCCCCGCCACCCCACTCCCCGGGAATGGATTTGTGGGAGGGCATGGGAAACGGGGGGGGGGGGGGGTGAAGGGGGGGGGGGGGGAGCAGGACAAGAACGGGGAGGGATTTCAAATATCTTTTTCTACCCCCATCTCCCCTTCTTCGTCTCCCCCCCGCCCCATCTATCCCCACCCCACCTACCCCGGGAAGTGAGTGGATGTGGAAAGGGCAATTGGGGTGGGGAGGGGCGCCATTTCAATCGACCGGAAGTTTACTGATCTGTCAGCAGATGAATGTCCGTTCTGTGTCTCTACACACGTTTTGTATATCAAAAATCGTCACCGCTATTAATAGATCTCGGGAAAATCGTCCGTTGATACGAACAGATCTGGGAAAGCTTGTCATGTCATTGTAGAAAGGCGTGAACCAACTGTCCAATCAGCGTAGCGCAACAAACATTTCGCGCGAGAATGACACCAGATCTATTGATATCATCCAATGAAAGTATCGACGAAAACTCTATGTTTAGACACACACGCTTGTTACAACTGTCAAGCGTGTGTTACAAGGAAACTATTTCTAGCCCGTTGCGTGTTACAACACTGTCATACGGTCGTTACAACATCGTTACTGGCTCGTCCTAACATCGTTGTAACACGTTTGTTACAACATCGTTACTGGCTCGTCATAACATCATTGTAACACGTTTGTTACAACATCGTTACTGGCTCGTCATAACATCATTGTAACACGTTTGTTACAACATCGTTACTGGCTCGTTACAACAAAAGTCTCTGTCTGTCTGTCTGTCTGTCTGTCTGTCTGTCTGTCTGTCTGTCTGTCTGTCTGTCTGTCTGTCTGTCTGTCTGTCTGTCTGTCTGTCTGTCTGTCTGTCTGTCTGTCTGTTTGTCTGTGTATCTGTGTGTGTGTGTGTGTGTGTGTGCGTGTGTCTGTCTGTCTGTCTGTCTGTCTTTCTGTCTGTCTATTTGTCTGTCTGTCTGTCTGTCTGTCTGTCTGTCTGTCTGTCTGTCTGTCTGTCTGTCTGCCTGTCTGTCTGTCTGTTTGTCTGTGTGTGTGTGTGTGTGTGTGTGTGTGTGTGTCTGTCTGTCTGTCTGTCTGTCTGTCTGTGTATCTGTGTGTCTGTGTGTGTGTGTGTGTGTGTGTGTGTGTGTGTCTGTCTGTCTGTCTTTCTGTCTGTCTATTTGTCTGTCTGTCGGTCTGTCTGTCTGTCTGTCTGTGTGTGTGTCTGTCTGTCTGTCTGTCTGTCTGTGTGACTCTCTCTGTGTGTGTGTGTGTGTGTGTGTGTGTGTGTGTGTGTGTGTCTATGTGTCTGTCTGTCTGATTGTCATTCTGTCTGTCTGTCTGTCTATGTGTCTGTCAGTAGGTCTGTCTGTCTGTCTGTCTGTGTGTCTGTGTGTGTATGTGTGTGTTTGTGTGTCTGTCTGTCTGTGTGTCTGTCTGTCTGTCTGTCTGTCTGTCTGTCTGTATGTATGTATGTATGTATGTATGTATGTATGTATGTATGTATGTATGTATGTATGTATGTATGTATGTATGTATGTATGTATGTATGTATGTATGTATGTATGTATGTATGTATGTATGTATGCATGTATGTATGTGTGTGTCTGTGTCTGTCTGTCTGTCAGTCTTTCTCTTTGTCTCTGTGGCGAAACTGTGCTTTTTCATGCTTTCTGTTTATTATTGTTATTAGAGTGATTAGTATGTGTTTGTTGAGCCGTAGCTTTAGTGGGTTTTTTTCCTTGCCCTGAGCCGGTGTCAGTAGAGAATTGACCCCTGTGTAGGTGAATGACTTGAAAGTGTTACGAGTGTAGTGGACTCCACTGGCGTTTTCACGCTGACCAACCTGTGACTTTCAACTTGTGAAGTGACCAGTCAGAGTGGAGTGGGATGAACAGTGGTGATTGGACTGACTGAACTTGGTGACGTCAGTGAATGAATTTAAGCGAGTGTCGCCGGATGCTCGTGGCGCCAGTACATTTATTTTTAGCGGAGCAGTGACATCGGCGCCCTGCTTGGTGTAGGTGTTTTGCTCTTGGCAGTGGCCATGTAGGAATGAAGAAGGAGGGTGATGAGAGAGCTTCAGCCCGCCTGGAACCGGCTGGAAGAGGGCCTTTGCCAGGGGGTGGTGGAATGACGAATAGCCAGCGTGCCTGCCTGCCTGCTTACCTGCTCTGCTGAAGTGTGGTGGCCTGGAAGAAGGAGAAGAAGGAGGAACAAGTTCCCTCTGCACGACCCAGAGGAAGAAATGCCAGAGAGAGAGAGAGAGAGAAGGAAAGAGTGTCAAGTGCGACCATTTCCGTCGTTGTGGTGAGAGAGAGAGAGAAGGAAAGAGTGTCAAGTGCGACCATTTCCGTCGTTGTGGTGATTTTTCTCCCGGGTCACCGGCTGCAATGTCGGTGCACTCAGACCCCCTTCCCCCAACCCCTGTGCTAGCGCGATAGGCGCGGGGTATAAGTCCGTGCATCTCCAACTCCACGTTTTCATCGAAAGGGTCAGCTAAGTACACTTAGTTAATTACCTCGGCTCGGGCAGACATATTTCTTTCCATTGTTTGTTTTTTCCATGTCTCACTGCAAGTTGTTGAAATGAATTGATTGCTTCTACTTGCATTCGATGCAGTATTGTGGCGCTTGTCGCCCATTCACCTTTCACGGGTAAATGCATCCTGAAAATTAAACTACTTCCTTTGAATTGATATTGGTTTTGCCATTGCTTCATTGTCAGACAATTACCATCCATAGTTTGAATGGAGGAATGAAGGTGCGTGCTTTAGTTCTTCCCCTAGACATTTAAACAAGCCATTTGAGTAAAGAACGAGTACGTCACATTTGGGGCCTTCGTCTCGGGATAATTTGAACTAAATGCAATAGTAAAGTAAATCTGAATTCATGTTCAATAGCTAAATTTGGAGTGTCTGTACCTTGAGCGAGAGTGTTGTGACCTAACCTGCCATTTTCTTTGATTCACCTTGTTGCTCTCATGCTTTGCTGCACTGTGTGACCTTGTGTTGGCTTACTGCTGTTTGAAGTTTTTGCTGAGTTCAGTAGTGTGTGAAGCTGGCAAATCTTTACGATGGAAATAGTATTGCCGTCAATTGAGTTAATCTTCTTGTTGAAAGGGAGAACTTTGAAGTTTGTGATAAGGGAGTTAGGGTTGAGTGCAGGCGAGGGGGCTACTGACGGTGAATTGCGAGATATCCTGTTCAAGTTCAGAAGAACAGTGATAAGGGAGAAATGGGAGAGATTTTGGGCTGAGCAAGGAGAGAGAGAGAGAGAGCTGAAGAGGAAGAGAGGGAGAGAAAAGACAGGGAGTGGAGGGAGAAGAGAAAGGCATTCAGAGAGAGGATAAAGGCATATGAAGACAAAAAGTTGGAGCAGGAGAGAGAGAGAGATAGGAAGGTTGCAGAGAGAGCCAGGGAGGCTGCTGAGAAGTATGAGAGGGAGAGTCAGTGTGAGGAGGTGGTTGTTGTTGCTGAGGAGGTTGTTGTTGCTGAGGAGGTTGTTGTTGCTGAGGAGGTTGTTGTTGCTGAGGAGGTTGTTGTTGCTGAGGAGGTTGTTGTTGCTGAGGAGGTTGTTGTTGCTGAGGAGGTTGTTGCTGAGGAGAGTCGGTGTGAGGAGGTTGTTGCTGAGGAGAGTCAGTGTGAGATGGTTGCTTGTCGTTCGTTGGAGAGAGTGAGAATTGACAGAGTCATAGTCGAGGACAGGGTCAGAGTCGAGGACAGGGTCAGAGTCGGAGACAGGGTCAGAGTCGAGGACAGGGTCAGAGTCGAGGACAGGGTCAGAGTCGGAGACAGGGTCAGAGTCGGAGACGGGGTCAAGGACAGAGACGTAGTCAGGGACAGAGACGTAGTCGGGGACAGAGACGTAGTCAAGGACAGAGACGTAGTCAGGGACAGAGACGTAGTCAGGGACAGAGACGTAGTCAGGGACAGAGACAGAGTCAGGGATGGAGACAGAGAAGTGTCAATGGTGAAGGTGGAGGGAGAGGACAAGTGTGTGAGAGAGGAAGAGATGGAAGTTGAGAATGGGTCTGAGAGGAGGGTGTTGATGTGTTCCACGGTGTTGATGTGTTCTACCCGGCGGAAGGAGAAGTGTGAGAGGGAGAAGTTGAAGAATGAAACTGAGAGTGGGGTGGTGATGTGTTCCACGGTGTTGATGTGTTCTACCCGGCGGAAGGAGAAGTGTGAGAGGGAGAAGTTGAAGGATGAGACTGAGAGTGGGGTGTTGATGTGTTCCACGGTGTTGATGTGTTCTACCCGGCGGAAGGAGAAGTGTGCGGAGGTTGAGCATGAGTCTTGTGGGAAGACTGGTGTGGAGTTGGAGGATGTGGGAGAGGAAGGAATTGAGTCTTGTGGGAAGACTGGGGTGGAGTTGGAGGATGTGGGAGAGGAAGGAATTGAGTCTTGTGGGAAGACTGGTGTGGAGTTGGAGGATGTGGGAGAGGAAGGAATGGAGATGGGAGAGGTTGCGTGTGGTGGTGTGAGTCTCGGAGAGGCGAGCCACAGAGAGAGGAGATGGTTTGACTGGAAGAAAAGGAAAAAAGGCTAAATTTAGAGAGACGAATGACTGGGTGTGGGAATGAGAAAGATTTTATGTGTTTGGCTGTGTATTGGAGTGTGCTGTGCAGAGAATGTGATGGGTGGAGTGTGAGAGTTTTGTGGGCCAGTGTGATGGTCAGGTGAGGTGGTTGTGTGGTGTGATGTGTTTGGACTTAGGGTGTGAAACCAGTGAGAAGGAGTTTTGAGGTGTTCCTGCCTGTTGTTAGGGAGAGTTTGGGCTGTGTTTTTGATTTAATTATGAAGTGTGAAAAATGTCATTTCCATAACATTTTTCTCGTTGTGGAAGGGAAGTGTGGCGAAACTGTGCTTTTTCATGCTTTCTGTTTATTATTGTTATTAGAGTGATTAGTATGTGTTTGTTGAGCCGTAGCTTTAGTGGGTTTTTTCATTGCCCTGAGCCGGTGTCAGTAGAGAATTGACCCCTGTGTAGGTGAATGACTTGAAAGTGTTACGAGTGTAGTGGACTCCACTGGCGTTTTCACGCTGACCAACCTGTGACTTTCAACTTGTGAATTGACCAGTCAGAGTGGAGTGGGATGAACAGTGGTGATTGGACTGACTGAACTTGGTGACGTCAGTGAAGGCATTTAAGCGAGTGTCGCCGGATGCTCGTGGCGCCAGTACATTTATTTTTAGCGGAGCAGTGACATCGGCGCCCTGCTTGGTGTAGGTGTTTTGCTCTTGGCAGTGGCCATGTAGGAATGAAGAAGGAGGGTGATGAGAGAGCTTCAGCCCGCCTGGAACCGGCTGGAAGAGGGCCTTTGCCAGGGGGTGGTGGAATGACGAATAGCCAGCGTGCCTGCCTGCCTGCTTACCTGGCTCTGCTGAAGTGTGGTGGCCTGGAAGAAGGAGAAGAAGGAGGAACAAGTTCCCTCTGCACGACCCAGAGGAAGAAATGCCAGAGAGAGAGAGAGAGAGAAGGAAAGAGTGTCAAGTGCGACCATTTCCGTCGTTGTGGTGAGAGAGAGAGAGAAGGAAAGAGTGTCAAGTGCGACCATTTCCGTCGTTGTGGTGATTTTTCTCCCGGGTCACCGGCTGCAATGTCGGTGCACTCAGACCCCCTTCCCCCAACCCCTGTGCTAGCGCGATAGGCGCGGGGTATAAGTCCGTGCATCTCCACCTCCACGTTTTCATCGAAAGGGTCAGCTAAGTACACTTAGTTAATTACCTCGGCTCGGGCAGACATATTTCTTTCCATTGTTTGTTTTTTCCATGTCTCACTGCAAGTTGTTGAAATGAATTGATTGCTTCTACTTGCATTCGATGCAGTATTGTGGCGCTTGTCGCCCATTCACCTTTTATGGGTAAATGCATCCTGAAAATTAAACTACTTCCTTTGAATTGATATTGGTTTTGCCATTGCTTCATTGTCAGACAATTACCATCCATAGTTTGAATGGAGGAATGAAGGTGCGTGCTTTAGTTCTTCCCCTAGACATTTAAACAAGCCATTTGAGTAAAGAACGAGTACGTCACAGTCTCTCTTTCTCTCTCTTTCTCTCTCCCTCTTTCTTTCTCTCTCTCTCTCTCTCTTTCTCTCTCTCTCTCTCTCGCTCTCTCTCTCTCTCACACACACACACACACACACACACACACATACAACACACACACAAACACACACACACACACACACACTCACTCACTCACACACACACACACACACACACACACCACACACACACACACACACACACATATATACACACACACGCAAATAGACATAGACACACATACCAACACACACACACACACACACACACACACACACACACACACACACACACACAATCATGCAAACACACATACTGCAACTACTGCTACTGCACCTACTGCTACTGCTGCCACCACTACCTCTACTGCTACCGCTGCCACCACTATCTCTACTGCTACTGCACCTACTGCTACTGTTACCCCCACTACCACTACTGCTACTGCTGCCAACACTACCACTACTGCTACTGCGACTGCTGCTATTGCTACCACCACTACCTCTACTGCTACTGTAACCCCCACTACCTCTACTGCTACTGCTGCCAACGCTACCACTACTGCTACTGTGACTGCTGCTACTGCTATTACCACTACCTCTACTGCTATTGCTACCACCACTACCTGTACTGCTACTGCACCTATTGCTACTGCTACCGCTGCCACCACTACCTCTACTGCTACTGCACCTACTGCTACTGTAACCCCCACTACCACTACTGCTACTGCTGCCAACGCTACCGCTACTGCTACTGCTACCACCACTACCTGTACTGCTACTGCACCTACTGCTACTGCTACCACCACTACCTGTACTGCTACTGCACCTATTGCTACTGCTACCGCTGCCACCACTACCTCTACTGCTACTGCACCTACTGCTACTGTAACCCCCACTACCACTACTGCTACTGCTGCCAACGCTACCGCTACTGCTACTGCTACCACCACTACCTGTACTGCTACTGCACCTACTGCTACTGCAACCGCTGCCAACGCTACCACTACTGCTACTGTATCCCCCACTACCTCTACTGCTACTGTTACCCCCACTACCTCTACTGCTACTGTTACCCCCACTACCTCTACTGCTACTGCTGCCAACGCTACCACTACTGCTACTGCTGCCAACGCTACCACTACTGCTACTGTGACTGCTGCTACTGCTATTACCACTACCTCTACTGGTATTGCTACCACCACTACCTCTACTGCTACTGCTGCCAACACTACCACTACTGCTACTGTGACTGCTGCTACTGCTATTACCACTACCTCTACTGCTATTGCCATTACCACTACCTCTACTGCTACTGTTACCACCACTACCTCTACTGCTATTGCTACCACCACTACCTCTACTGCTACTGCTGCCAACACTACCTCTACTGCTACTGTGACTGCTGCTACTGTTACCACCACTACCTCTACTGGTATTGCTACCACCACTACCTCTACTGCTACTGCTGCCAACACTACCACTACTGCTACTGTGACTGCTGCTACTGCTATTACCACTACCTCTACTGCTACTGCTGCCAACGCTACCACTACTGCTACTGTTACCACAACTACCACTACTGCTACTGTTACCACCACTACCTCTACTGCTATTGCTACCACCACTACCTCTACTGCGTCTGCTGCCAACACTACCACTACTGCTACTGTGACTGCTGCTACTGCTATTACCACTACCTCTACTGCTATTGCCATTACCACTACCTCTACTGCTACTGTTACCACCACTACCACTACTGCTACTGTTACCACCATTACCACTACCACTACTGCTACTGTGACTGCTGCTACTGCTATTACCACTACCTCTACTGCTACTGTTACCACAACTACCACTACTGCTACTGTTACCACCACTACCACTACTGCTACTGCTATTACCACTACATCTACTGCTACTGTAACCCCCACTACCTCTACTGCTATTGCTGCCAACGCTACCACTACTGCTACTGTGACTGCTGCTATTGCTACCACCACTACCTGTACTGCTACTGCACCTACTGCTACTGTTACCCCCTCTACCTCTACTGCTACTGTTACCCCCACTACCACTACTGCTACTGCTGCCAACGCTACCACTACTGCTACTGTGACTGCTGCTAATGCTATTACCGCTACCTCTACTGCTATTGCTACCACCACTACCTCTACTGCTACTGTACCTACTGCTACTGCTACCCCCACTACCTCTACTGCTACCGCTGCCACCACTACCTCTACTGCTACTGAACCTACTGCTACTGTTACCCCCACTACCACTACTGCTACTGCTGCCAACGCTACCACTACTGCTACTGCTGCCACCACTACCTCTACTGCTACTGTTACCCCCACTACCTCTACTGCTATTGCTACCACCACTACCTGTACTGCTACTGCACCTACTGCTACTGCTACCGCTGCCACCACTACCTCTACTGCTACTGCTACCGCTGCCACCACTACCTCTACTGCTACTGTTACCACCACTACCTCTACTGCTACTGCTGCCACCACTACCTCTACTGCTACTGCTACCACCACTACCTCTACTGCTACTGCTACCGCTGCCACCACTACCTCTACTGCTACTGTTACCACCACTACCTCTACTGCTACTGTTACCACCACTACCACTACTGCTACTGCTACCACCACTACCTCTACTGCTACTGTTACCACCACTACCACTACTGCTACTGCTGCCACCACTACCTCTACTGCTACTGCTGCCACCACTACCACTACTGCTACTGTTACCACCACTACCTCTACTGCTACTGCTACCACCACTACCTCTACTGCTACTGTTACCACCACTACCACTACTGCTACTGCTACCACCACTACCTCTACTGCTACTGCTACCACCACTACCTCTACTGCTACTGCTGCCACCACTACCTCTACTGCTACTGCTGCCACCACTACCTCTACTGCTACTGCTGCCACCACTACCTCTACTGCTACTGCTGCCACCACTACCTCAACTGCTACTGCTACCACCACTACCTCAACTGCTACTGCTGCCACCACTACCTCTACTGCTACTGCTGCCACCACTACCTCTACTGCTACTGCTGCCACCACTACCTCTACTGCTACTGCTGCCACCACTACCTCTACTGCTACTGCTGCCACCACTACCTCTACTGCTACTGCTACCACCACTACCACTACTGCTACTGCTACCACCACTACCTCAACTGCTACTGCTACCACCACTACCACTACTGCTACTGCTACCACCACTACCTCAACTGCTACTGCTACCACCACTACCACTACTGCTACTGCTACCACCACTACCTCAACTGCTACTGCTGCCACCACTACCTCAACTGCTACTGCTACCACCACTACCTCTACTGCTACTGCTGCCACCACTACCTCTACTGCTACTGCTGCCACCACTACCACTACTGCTACTGCTGCCACCACTACCACTACTGCTACTGCTGCCACCACTACCTCTACTGCTACTGCTGCCACCACTACCACTACTGCTACTGCTGCCACCACTACCTCTACTGCTACTGCTGCCACCACTACCTCAACTGCTACTGCTGCCACCACTACCACTACTGCTACTGCTGCCACCACTACCTCTACTGCTACTGCTGCCACCACTACCTCTACTGCTACTGCTGCCACCACTACCTCAACTGCTACTGCTGCCACCACTACCTCAACTGCTACTGCTGCCACCACTACCTCAACTGCTACTGCTGCCACCACTACCTCTACTGCTACTGCTGCCACCACTACCTCAACTGCTACTGCTGCCACCACTACCTCTACTGCTACTGCTGCCACCACTACCTCTACTGCTACTGCTGCCACCACTACCACTACTGCTACTGCTGCCACCACTACCTCAACTGCTACTGCTGCCACCACTACCTCTACTGCTACTGCTGCCACCACTACCTCAACTGCTACTGCTGCCACCACTACCTCTACTGCTACTGCTGCCACCACTACCTCTACTGCTACTGCTGCCACCACTACCTCAACTGCTACTGCTGCCACCACTACCACTACTGCTACTGCTGCCACCACTACCTCTACTGCTACTGCTGCCACCACTACCTCTACTGCTACTGCTGCCACCACTACCTCAACTGCTACTGCTGCCACCACTACCACTACTGCTACTGCTGCCACCACTACCTCAACTGCTACTGCTACCACCACTACCACTACTGCTACTGCTGCCACCACTACCTCTACTGCTACTGCTGCCACCACTACCTCAACTGCTACTGCTGCCACCACTACCTCTACTGCTACTGCTGCCACCACTACCTCAACTGCTACTGCTGCCACCACTACCTCAACTGCTACTGCTGCCACCACTACCTCTACTGCTACTGCTGCCACCACTACCTCAACTGCTACTGCTGCCACCACTACCTCAACTGCTACTGCTGCCACCACTACCTCTACTGCTACTGCTGCCACCACTACCTCAACTGCTACTGCTGCCACCACTACCTCTACTGCTACTGCTGCCACCACTACCTCAACTGCTACTGCTGCCACCACTACCTCAACTGCTACTGCTGCCACCACTACCTCAACTGCTACTGCTGCCACCACTACCTCAACTGCTACTGCTGCCACCACTACCTCAACTGCTACTGCTGCCACCACTACCTCTACTGCTACTGCTGCCACCACTACCTCAACTGCTACTGCTGCCACCACTACCTCAACTGCTACTGCTGCCACCACTACCACTACTGCTACTGCTGCCACCACTACCTCAACTGCTACTGCTGCCACCACTACCTCTACTGCTACTGCTGCCACCACTACCTCTACTGCTACTGCTGCCACCACTACCTCAACTGCTACTGCTGCCACCACTACCTCAACTGCTACTGCTGCCACCACTACCTCAACTGCTACTGCTGCCACCACTACCTCTACTGCTACTGCTGCCACCACTACCTCAACTGCTACTGCTGCCACCACTACCTCTACTGCTACTGCTGCCACCACTACCTCTACTGCTACTGCTGCCACCACTACCTCTACTGCTACTGCTGCCACCACTACCTCAACTGCTACTGCTGCCACCACTACCTCTACTGCTACTGCTGCCACCACTACCTCAACTGCTACTGCTGCCACCACTACCTCAACTGCTACTGCTGCCACCACTACCTCAACTGCTACTGCTGCCACCACTACCTCTACTGCTACTGCTGCCACCACTACCTCAACTGCTACTGCTGCCACCACTACCTCTACTGCTACTGCTGCCACCACTACCTCTACTGCTACTGCTGCCACCACTACCTCTACTGCTACTGCTGCCACCACTACCTCTACTGCTACTGCTGCCACCACTACCTCTACTGCTACTGCTGCCACCACTACCTCAACTGCTACTGCTGCCACCACTACCTCAACTGCTACTGCTGCCACCACTACCTCTACTGCTACTGCTGCCACCACTACCACTACTGCTACTGCTGCCACCACTACCTCAACTGCTACTGCTGCCACCACTACCTCTACTGCTACTGCTGCCACCACTACCTCAACTGCTACTGCTGCCACCACTACCTCAACTGCTACTGCTGCCACCACTACCTCAACTGCTACTGCTGCCACCACTACCTCTACTGCTACTGCTGCCACCACTACCTCAACTGCTACTGCTGCCACCACTACCTCAACTGCTACTGCTGCCACCACTACCTCTACTGCTACTGCTGCCACCACTACCTCAACTGCTACTGCTGCCACCACTACCTCTACTGCTACTGCTGCCACCACTACCTCAACTGCTACTGCTGCCACCACTACCTCAACTGCTACTGCTGCCACCACTACCTCAACTGCTACTGCTGCCACCACTACCTCAACTGCTACTGCTGCCACCACTACCTCTACTGCTACTGCTGCCACCACTACCTCTACTGCTACTGCTGCCACCACTACCTCTACTGCTACTGCTGCCACCACTACCTCAACTGCTACTGCTGCCACCACTACCTCTACTGCTACTGCTGCCACCACTACCTCTACTGCTACTGCTGCCACCACTACCTCTACTGCTACTGCTGCCACCACTACCTCAACTGCTACTGCTGCCACCACTACCTCTACTGCTACTGCTGCCACCACTACCTCTACTGCTACTGCTGCCACCACTACCTCTACTGCTACTGCTGCCACCACTACCTCTACTGCTACTGCTGCCACCACTACCTCTACTGCTACTGCTGCCACCACTACCTCTACTGCTACTGCTGCCACCACTACCTCTACTGCTACTGCTGCCACCACTACCTCTACTGCTACTGCTGCCACCACTACCTCTACTGCTACTGCTGCCACCACTACCTCTACTGCTACTGCTGCCACCACTACCTCTACTGCTACTGCTGCCACCACTACCTCTACTGCTACTGCTGCCACCACTACCTCTACTGCTACTGCTGCCACCACTACCTCTACTGCTACTGCTGCCACCACTACCTCTACTGCTACTGCTGCCACCACTACCTCTACTGCTACTGCTGCCACCACTACCTCTACTGCTACTGCTGCCACCACTACCTCTACTGCTACTGCTGCCACCACTACCTCTACTGCTACTGCTGCCACCACTACCTCTACTGCTACTGCTGCCACCACTACCTCTACTGCTACTGCTGCCACCACTACCTCTACTGCTACTGCTGCCACCACTACCACTACTGCTACTGCTGCCACCACTACCTCTACTGCTACTGCTGCCACCACTACCTCTACTGCTACTGCTGCCACCACTACCACGACACTGCTACTGCTGTCACCACTACCACTGCTGTCACCACTACCACTGCTGTCACCACCACCACTGCTGTCACCACTACCACTGCTGTCACCACCACCACTGCTGTCACCACTACCACTGCTGTCACCACTACCACTGCTGTCACCACTACCACTGCTGTCACCACCACCACTGCTGTCACCACTACCACTGCTGTCACCACTACCACTGCTGTCACCACTACCACTGCTGTCACCACTACCACTGCTGTCACCACCACCACTGCTGTCACCACTACCACTGCTGTCACCACCACCACTGCTGTCACCACTACCACTGCTGTCACCACCACCACTGCTGTCACCACTACCACTGCTGTCACCACAACCACTGCTGTCACCACCACCACTGCTGTCACCACTACCACTGCTGTCACCACTACCACTGCTGTCACCACTACCACTGCTGTCACCACCACCACTGCTGTCACCACTACCACTGCTGTCACCACTACCACTGCTGTCACCACTACCACTGCTGTCACCACCACCACTGCTGTCACCACTACCACTGCTGTCACCACTACCACTGCTGTCACCACTACCACTGCTGTCACCACTACCACTGCTGTCACCACCACCACTGCTGTCACCACTACCACTGCTGTCACCACTACCACTGCTGTCACCACTACCACTGCTGTCACCACCACCACTGCTGTCACCACTACCACTGCTGTCACCACTACCACTGCTGTCACCACCACCACTGCTGTCACCACTACCACTGCTGTCACCACCACCACTGCTGTCACCACTACCACTGCTGTCACCACTACCACTGCTGTCACCACTACCACTGCTGTCACCACTACCACTGCTGTCACCACTACCACTGCTGTCACCACTACCACTGCTGTCACCACTACCACTGCTGTCACCACTACCACTGCTGTCACCACTACCACTGCTGTCACCACTACCACTGCTGTCACCACCACCACTGCTGTCACCACTACCACTGCTGTCACCACCACCACTGCTGTCACCACTACCACTGCTGTCACCACTACCACTGCTGTCACCACTACCACTGCTGTCACCACTACCACTGCTGTCACCACCACCACTGCTGTCACCACCACCACTGCTGTCACCACTACCACTGCTGTCACCACCACCACTGCTGTCACCACCACCACTGCTGTCACCACTACCACTGCTGTCACCACCACCACTGCTGTCACCACACCACTGCTGTCACCACCACCACTGCTGTCACCACTACCACTGCTGTCACCACCACCACTGCTGTCACCACTACCACTGCTGTCACCACCACCACTGCTGTCACCACCACCACTGCTGTCACCACCACCACTGCTGTCACCACCACCACTGCTGTCACCACCACCACTGCTGTCACCACTACCACTGCTGTCACCACTACCACTGCTGTCACCACTACCACTGCTGTCACCACCACCACTGCTGTCACCACTACCACTGCTGTCACCACCACCACTGCTGTCACCACTACCACTGCTGTCACCACCACCACTGCTGTCACCACCACCACTGCTGTCACCACTACCACTGCTGTCACCACTACCACTGCTGTCACCACCACCACTGCTGTCACCACTACCACTGCTGTCACCACTACCACTGCTGTCACCACCACCACTGCTGTCACCACCACCACTGCTGTCACCACTACCACTGCTGTCACCACCACCACTGCTGTCACCACCACCACTGCTGTCACCACTACCACTGCTGTCACCACTACCACTGCTGTCACCACCACCACTGCTGTCACCACTACCACTGCTGTCACCACTACCACTGCTGTCACCACTACCACTGCTGTCACCACTACCACTGCTGTCACCACTGCTGTCACCACTACCACTGCTGTCACCACCACCACTGCTGTCACCACTACCACTGCTGTCACCACTACCACTGCTGTCACCACTACCACTGCTGTCACCACTACCACTGCTGTCACCACTACCACTGCTGTCACCACCACCACTGCTGTCACCACTACCACTGCTGTCACCACCACCACTGCTGTCACCACTACCACTGCTGTCACCACTACCACTGCTGTCACCACTACCACTGCTGTCACCACTACCACTGCTGTCACCACCACCACTGCTGTCACCACTACCACTGCTGTCACCACTACCACTGCTGTCACCACTACCACTGCTGTCACCACTACCACTGCTGTCACCACTACCACTGCTGTCACCACTACCACTGCTGTCACCACTACCACTGCTGTCACCACTACCACTGCTGTCACCACCACCACTGCTGTCACCACCACCACTGCTGTCACCACTACCACTGCTGTCACCACTACCACTGCTGTCACCACTACCACTGCTGTCACCACCACCACTGCTGTCACCACCACCACTGCTGTCACCACCACCACTGCTGTCACCACCACCACTGCTGTCACCACTACCACTGCTGTCACCACTACCACTGCTGTCACCACCACCACTGCTGTCACCACCACCACTGCTGTCACCACTACCACTGCTGTCACCACTACCACTGCTGTCACCACCACCACTGCTGTCACCACCACCACTGCTGTCACCACCACCACTGCTGTCACCACCACCACTGCTGTCACCACCACCACTGCTGTCACCACTACCACTGCTGTCACCACCACCACTGCTGTCACCACCACCACTGCTGTCACCACCACCACTGCTGTCACCACTACCACTGCTGTCACCACCACCACTGCTGTCACCACTACCACTGCTGTCACCACCACCACTGCTGTCACCACTACCACTGCTGTC
This sequence comes from Theodoxus fluviatilis, assembly GCA_034096865.1. Lineage (NCBI taxonomy): Eukaryota > Metazoa > Mollusca > Gastropoda > Cycloneritida > Neritidae > Theodoxus > Theodoxus fluviatilis. The sequence goes on along the minus strand of JAWQFJ010001794.1, from coordinate 182,305 downwards.
ACCACCACCACTGCTGTCACCACTACCACTGCTGTCACCACCACCACTGCTGTCACCACCACCACTGCTGTCACCACTACCACTGCTGTCACCACTACCACTGCTGTCACCACTACCACTGCTGTCACCACCACCACTGCTGTCACCACTACCACTGCTGTCACCACTACCACTGCTGTCACCACTACCACTGCTGTCACCACTACCACTGCTGTCACCACTACCACTGCTGTCACCACCACCACTGCTGTCACCACTACCACTGCTGTCACCACCACCACTGCTGTCACCACTACCACTGCTGTCACCACCACCACTGCTGTCACCACTACCACTGCTGTCACCACTACCACTGCTGTCACCACTACCACTGCTGTCACCACCACCACTGCTGTCACCACTACCACTGCTGTCACCACTACCACTGCTGTCACCACTACCACTGCTGTCACCACTACCACTGCTGTCACCACCACCACTGCTGTCACCACTACCACTGCTGTCACCACTACCACTGCTGTCACCACCACCACTGCTGTCACCACTACCACTGCTGTCACCACTACCACTGCTGTCACCACTACCACTGCTGTCACCACCACCACTGCTGTCACCACCACCACTGCTGTCACCACTACCACTGCTGTCACCACCACCACTGCTGTCACCACTACCACTGCTGTCACCACTACCACTGCTGTCACCACCACCACTGCTGTCACCACCACCACTGCTGTCACCACTACCACTGCTGTCACCACCACCACTGCTGTCACCACTACCACTGCTGTCACCACTACCACTGCTGTCACCACTACCACTGCTGTCACCACCACCACTGCTGTCACCACTACCACTGCTGTCACCACCACCACTGCTGTCACCACCACCACTGCTGTCACCACCACCACTGCTGTCACCACTACCACTGCTGTCACCACCACCACTGCTGTCACCACCACCACTGCTGTCACCACTACCACTGCTGTCACCACTACCACTGCTGTCACCACCACCACTGCTGTCACCACTACCACTGCTGTCACCACCACCACTGCTGTCACCACCACCACTGCTGTCACCACTACCACTGCTGTCACCACTACCACTGCTGTCACCACCACCACTGCTGTCACCACCACCACTGCTGTCACCACCACCACTGCTGTCACCACTACCACTGCTGTCACCACTACCACTGCTGTCACCACTACCACTGCTGTCACCACCACCACTGCTGTCACCACCACCACTGCTGTCACCACTACCACTGCTGTCACCACCACCACTGCTGTCACCACCACTGCTGTCACCACCACCACTGCTGTCACCACCACCACTGCTGTCACCACTACCACTGCTGTCACCACTACCACTGCTGTCACCACCACCACTGCTGTCACCACCACCACTGCTGTCACCACTACCACTGCTGTCACCACCACCACTGCTGTCACCACCACCACTGCTGTCACCACTACCACTGCTGTCACCACTACCACTGCTGTCACCACCACCACTGCTGTCACCACTACCACTGCTGTCACCACTACCACTGCTGTCACCACCACCACTGCTGTCACCACTACCACTGCTGTCACCACTACCACTGCTGTCACCACTACCACTGCTGTCACCACCACCACTGCTGTCACCACTACCACTGCTGTCACCACCACCACTGCTGTCACCACCACCACTGCTGTCACCACTACCACTGCTGTCACCACCACCACTGCTGTCACCACTACCACTGCTGTCACCACCACCACTGCTGTCACCACTACCACTGCTGTCACCACTACCACTGCTGTCACCACTACCACTGCTGTCACCACTACCACTGCTGTCACCACTACCACTGCTGTCACCACTACCACTGCTGTCACCACTACCACTGCTGTCACCACTACCACTGCTGTCACCACCACCACTGCTGTCACCACTACCACTGCTGTCACCACTACCACTGCTGTCACCACCACCACTGCTGTCACCACTACCACTGCTGTCACCACCACCACTGCTGTCACCACTACCACTGCTGTCACCACCACCACTGCTGTCACCACTACCACTGCTGTCACCACTACCACTGCTGTCACCACCACCACTGCTGTCACCACCACCACTGCTGTCACCACTACCACTGCTGTCACCACTACCACTGCTGTCACCACTACCACTGCTGTCACCACCACCACTGCTGTCACCACCACCACTGCTGTCACCACTACCACTGCTGTCACCACCACCACTGCTGTCACCACCACCACTGCTGTCACCACCACCACTGCTGTCACCACCACCACTGCTGTCACCACCACCACTGCTGTCACCACCACCACTGCTGTCACCACCACCACTGCTGTCACCACCACCACTGCTGTCACCACCACCACTGCTGTCACCACCACCACTGCTGTCACCACCACCACTGCTGTCACCACTACCACTGCTGTCACCACCACCACTGCTGTCACCACCACCACTGCTGTCACCACTACCACTGCTGTCACCACTACCACTGCTGTCACCACTACCACTGCTGTCACCACCACCACTGCTGTCACCACCACCACTGCTGTCACCACCACCACTGCTGTCACCACTACCACTGCTGTCACCACTACCACTGCTGTCACCACCACCACTGCTGTCACCACTACCACTGCTGTCACCACCACCACTGCTGTCACCACCACCACTGCTGTCACCACCACCACTGCTGTCACCACTACCACTGCTGTCACCACTAGCACTGCTGTCACCACCACCACTGCTGTCACCACCACCACTGCTGTCACCACCACCACTGCTGTCACCACCACCACTGCTGTCACCACCACCACTGCTGTCACCACCACCACTGCTGTCACCACCACCACTGCTGTCACCACCACCACTGCTATCACCACCACCACTGCTGTCACCACCACCACTGCTGTCACCACTACCACTGCTGTCACCACCACCACTGCTGTCACCACCACCACTGCTGTCACCACTACCACTGCTGTCACCACTACCACTGCTGTCACCACCACCACTGCTGTCACCACCACCACTGCTGTCACCACCACCACTGCTGTCACCACCACCACTGCTGTCACCACCACCACTGCTGTCACCACCACCACTGCTGTCACCACCACCACTGCTGTCACCACTACCACTGCTGTCACCACCACCACTGCTGTCACCACTACCACTGCTGTCACCACCACCACTGCTGTCACCACCACCACTGCTGTCACCACCACCACTGCTGTCACCACTACCACTGCTGTCACCACTACCACTGCTGTCACCACTACCACTGCTGCCACCACATCACCACCACTGCTGCCACCACACCACCACCACTGCTGCCACCACACCACCACCACTGCTGCCACCACACCACCACCACTGCTGCCACAACACCACCACCACTGCTGCCACACACCACCACCACTGCTGCCACCACACCACCACCACTGCTGCCACAACACACCACCACTGCTGCCACCACACCACCACCACTGCTGCCACCACACCACCACCACTGCTGCCACCACACCACCACCACTGCTGCCACCACACCACCACCACTGCTGCCACACCACCACCACTGCTGCCACCACACCACCACCACTGCTGCCACCACACCACCACCACTGCTGCCACCACACCACCACCACTGCTGCCACCACACCACCACCACTGCTGCCACCACACCACCACCACTGCTGCCACCACACCACCACCACTGCTGCCACCACACCACCACCACTGCTGCCACCACACCACCACCACTGCTGCCACCACACCACCACCACTGCTGCCACCACACCACCACCACTGCTGCCACCACACCACCACCACTGCTGCCACCACACCACCACCACTGCTGCCACCACACCACCACCACTGCTGCCACCACACCACCACCACTGCTGCCACCACACCACCACCACTGCTGCCACCACACCACCACCACTGCTGCCACCACACCACCACCACTGCTGCCACACCACCACCACTGCTGCCACCACACCACCACCACTGCTGCCACCACACCACCACCACTGCTGCCACACCACCACCACTGCTGCCACCACACCACCACCACTGCTGCCACCACACCACCACCACTGCTGCCACCACACCACCACCACTGCTGCCACCACACCACCACCACTGCTGCCACCACACCACCACCACTGCTGCCACCACACCACCACCACTGCTGCCACCACACCACCACCACTGCTGCCACCACACCACCACCACTGCTGCCACCACACCACCACCACTGCTGCCACCACACCACCACCACTGCTGCCACCACACCACCACCACTGCTGCCACCACACCACTGCTGCCACCACACCACCACCACTGCTGCCACCACACCACCACCACTGCTGCCACCACACCACCACCACTGCTGCCACCACACCACCACCACTGCTGCCACCACACCACCACCACTGCTGCCACCACACCACCACTGCTGCCACCACACCACCACCACTGCTGCCACCACACCACCACCACTGCTGCCACCACACCACCACTGCTGCCACCACACCACCACCACTGCTGCCACCACACCACCACCACTGCTGCCACCACACCACCACCACTGCTGCCACCACACCACCACCACTGCTGCCACCACACCACCACCACTGCTGCCACCACACCACCACCACTGCTGCCACCACACCACCACCACTGCTGCCACCACACCACCACCACTGCTGCCACACCACCACTGCTGCCACCACACCACCACCACTGCTGCCACACCACCACCACTGCTGCCACCACACACCACCACTGCTGCCACCACACCACTGCTGCCACCACACCACCACCACTGCTGCCACCACACCACCACCACTGCTGCCACCACACCACCACCACTGCTGCCACCACACCACCACCACTGCTGCCACCACACCACCACCACTGCTGCCACCACACCACCACCACTGCTGCCACAACACCACCACTGCTGCCACCACACCACCACCACTGCTGCCACCACACCACCACCACTGCTGCCACCACACCACCACCACTGCTGCCACACCACCACCACTGCTGCCACCACACCACCACCACTGCTGCCACACCACCACTGCTGCCACCACACCACCACCACTGCTGCCACCACACCACCACCACTGCTGCCACCACACCACCACCACTGCTGCCACAACACCACCACCACTGCTGCCACCACACCACCACCACTGCTGCCACCACACCACCACCACTGCTGCCACCACACCACCACCACTGCTGCCACCACACCACCACCACTGCTGCCACCACACCACTGCTGCCACCACACCACCACCACTGCTGCCACCACACCACCACCACTGCTGCCACCACACCACCACCACTGCTGCCACACCACCACTGCTGCCACCACACCACCACCACTGCTGCCACCACACCACCACCACTGCTGCCACCACACCACCACCACTGCTGCCACACCACCACTGCTGCCACCACACCACCACCACTGCTGCCACACCACCACTGCTGCCACCACACCACCACCACTGCTGCCACCACACCACCACCACTGCTGCCACCACACCACCACCACTGCTGCCACCACACCACCACCACTGCTGCCACCACACCACCACCACTGCTGCCACCACACCACCACCACTGCTGCCACCACACCACCACCACTGCTGCCACCACACCACCACCACTGCTGCCACACCACCACTGCTGCCACCACACCACCACCACTGCTGCCACACACCACCACTGCTGCCACCACACCACCACCACTGCTGCCACACCACCACTGCTGCCACCACACCACCACCACTGCTGCCACCACACCACCACCACTGCTGCCACCACACCACCACCACTGCTGCCACCACACCACCACCACTGCTGCCACCACACCACCACCACTGCTGCCACCACACCACCACCACTGCTGCCACCACACCACCACCACTGCTGCCACCACACCACCACCACTGCTGCCACCACACCACCACCACTGCTGCCACCACACCACCACCACTGCTGCCACCACACCACCACCACTGCTGCCACCACACCACCACCACTGCTGCCACCACACCACCACCACTGCTGCCACCACACCACCACCACTGCTGCCACCACACCACCACCACTGCTGCCACACACCACCACCACTGCTGCCACCACACCACCACCACTGCTGCCACAACACCACCACCACTGCTGCCACCACACCACCACCACTGATGCCACACCACCACTGCTGCCACCACACCACCACCACTGCTGCCACAACACCACCACCACTGCTGCCACCACACCACCACCACTGCTGCCACCACACCACCACCACTGCTGCCACCACACCACCACCACTGCTGCCACACACCACCACTGCTGCCACCACACCACCACCACTGCTGCCACAACACCACCACCACTGCTGCCACCACACCACCACCACTGCTGCCACCACACCACCACCACTGCTGCCACCACACCACCAACACTGCTGCCACCACACCACCACCACTGCTGCCACCACACCACCACCACTGCTGCCACCACACCACCACCACTGCTGCCACCACACCACCACCACTGCTGCCACCACACCACCACCACTGCTGCCACCACACCACCACCACTGCTGCCACCACACCACCACCACTGCTGCCACCACACCACCACCACTGCTGCCACCACACCACCACTGCTGCCACCACACCACCACCACTGCTGCCACCACACCACCACCACTGCTGCCACCACACCACCACCACTGCTGCCACCACACCACCACCACTGCTGCCACCACACCACCACCACTGCCACCACACCACCACCACTGCTGCCACCACACCACCACCACTGCTGCCACCACACCACCACCACTGCTGCTACCACACCACCACCACTGCTGCCACCACACCACCACCACTGCTGCCACCACACCTTCATTCGGAGCGGAGCAGCCTCTTGCTGCCTGGCGTTGAGGATTTCCTCCTGGGCCATGGCTTGCTGTGTGGCCAGGTCATGCTTGAGGCTGGCTATTTCGTCGCCGAACCACTCCTCTGACTTGGTGTTGCGCTCCAACTTCAGCTGCATAGCATACATCTCCTGCTGTAGTGCCTGCAAGCAGCGAAGAAACACTTTCACTCAGCCTGCCATCACAATACCCAGTCCAATGCATTTCAATACACAATGTAAAATAGTGTACTGTAATGCAGGCATGTCAACAGGTGGACTGTGGTTTGAGGATTTTCAGCCGTTGTATTGCAATTCGATGATGTGAACTGGTGAATAGGACAATAACATACAATACTTCTTGCGATACAATGGTGTTAACTTGTGCTGTTTAGTACCATATCAACTAATGCACTGCAACCACATATGCCAATAAAAGTTGTCGGCACTACATCTACATTTTCTGAAGTAATAATACTGGGCTCAGATGTGATTCAGGGTGGCAACCTAGAGGTGAGACACTCAGTCCTACCATGAGTGAACAGCCTGCTTACACCAAGGTCAGTCTACACTGAAGATGCACAACTTCAAAAGTTTGGGGATGCAAGGGGAACCTTCGGTCAGGCAGCGTTCCCACTGAAAGTTACTGATCATTTTGTCATTACTATACACAGCAATGCAGTACCTTTACAGACCTGCCTACCCCCCCCAAGGCCAAATCGGGAGATTCTGAAAAACAGGCCTGGGTCCGGGGAGGGGGTTAAAGTGCACAGCCGAAACGTGATAAGCGGGGGCGGGGAGGTGTATAAGGTCGCCCTGAGCTCAGCCGAAACGTGAGAGCGGGGGGTGGGTTGTTGTTGCGAGCCTCTAGGAACGCTCGGAGCTCAGCCGCAACGTGATAGCGAGGGGGGGGGGGGGGGGGGGACCCTAACGGAAGGCGTACTAAGCCTACGCGTCTAAAACCCCGTTTTTCGTACGTTCCGTTCATCGAAATCGGGAGAATTAAAAAATTCAAAGCCAAATCGAGAGAATCGGGAGAATTATCGGGAGGTCGGGAGAAGCACACCTAAATCGGGAGTCTCCTGCTTTTATCGGGAGAGTAGGCGGGTCTGCCTTTAACTCGATCTGAACAATGCAATCACTCACATGATTATGCCCTAGGGCAGCACAGGCTACAAGCAACTAGTAATAGGTAATTTTACACCCAGTATGCTTAAAAGAGGCCTTTGCTCAATTTTGAAGAACTACAAGCGCTATGGACCTTAGCTTCAAACTGAACATCTAACTCAAGACAAAAAACAGCAACCAACATCTATAGAAATGGGTTTGGGACAGAGCAGCAGGAGCAATTCATCATCAATGCATGGCAACAGGTAAACTTAGAGCCGAGTTCATAATCAAAGTCAGCCCTGCAAACTATGCATGTCAGCCCTGCAAACTATGCATGTCACCCCTGCAAACTATGCATGTCACCCACCTCCATCTTGCCAGAGTATTCTTTGACCACGTCATCCACCTTGTCCTTTAGTGATAAGTTTTCCTCCATTAGAGTCTGTCCAATCTTTGCAGCCTTCATCATGTTGGCATGAGTCTCTTTCAACTCCTGCCTCAGTTTTGCGTTCTCCTGCCTCAGTTTTGCGTTCTCCTCCTCCATGGCTGTAGGCAGTGATCAGCTCGTCTGCAGAATCAACTTTGTCTACTTCGGTGGGATTCTCTTCTCTGCAAAGACAAATGAAATTCCAACCATCTGTGAATGACACACAGATAGCTTGGAACATCAGAGAGACCTTAGATTAAATTAATAAGAAAAAAAACACACGACAAACACCAAAATCAAAAGGCTTTCGGGCATATGCCCTTCTTCAGTTAATACAGACCTTAGATTAAAGTAAGAATTAATGTTTTCACAACAAAATACAGTCACCTACAGCCTGTGTCTCACTTGATGTCCCCAATCTCAAGGAGCACTGTCTTTTCAGGGCCGGAAGAAAAGTTGGTGCACTCTCAGATGAATGCATGCACCAGGAACAAGTCACCACACAGCTTTTTATTGCAGAATCTATGGCTCCCTGCCTATAGTTTGCGTAAGGTAAGGAGTGAACAAGACTCATTATGACTTATTTTCATGAATATCTGATCAACTGACAAACGTGCTCAAACCAGTCATCAAATCACCAATGGGACCGAACTAATGAATCAGGCGCGTGGAATGCTCGCAAAGAATCTCAAAGCTGTCATATGTGACGCATGCCAGGATTAGACTGAAACCACAGGCCAATCAGCTAGTGTTATACTGTTAATTGCCAGTCGCCCAGTGACGGTCGATGCTTCTCCAAGCAAACGTTGGATGGATGGATGGATGTTTCACGATCTATCAGCCTTTGTTGACGATGTAAATCCACTGATCACGAAAATTTATCGGACAGGTTAAAAGTAAAAGCAAATCAAATCACAATTTCCCTGGTTATTCGCCTCTTGCGAATCGTGCAGGCACTTTGGTGCAGGGACTGAGGGAGGAGACACGATGGGCCAATTTCGAGCAAGCGACCAACTCACAACAACGTAGTTAAAGTTGGTGGCTCAATCAAGTTGTTCTATACTGCTTATATTGACATAAAATAATTTTATTTCATACACCGTTGACAAATTAGCGTAATCTGAGCTGCGCTTCAACGCTATTGCCTGTACTCACTCAGTTTTTCGCTGATTCAAAAGCTTTCAAAACTGGCGGCGTTCCTAACCGGATATGCCCCTGCACAATCTAAAGTTGAGAATTAAAAAAAAAGTTTGGCAACGCAAAAAAATCCGATAGATGACAACTTTAGACCTCATACGTAGCTGTTACGAAATGCAGGGCGCAGAATATGATTTAGGTGAGTGCGTAATAGTTTTTTTCGTTGCAAGTCGCGATGGTTAACAATGATATGCGACATAAAACCAAATATTGTAAGAGTAATTCAAATAACATAATCATTGAATAAGTTTGACTATCAATTTGTTAATATACACTAGTTGATAGATATGAAGAAATAATTTCCTTGTTCGAGAAATATGGATTCCAAAAAATATAAGCACACGTGTTGGGGGGTCTTCCGGTTTCTGCAAAAGAGATGTTATAAAAAAAGTTCTTATTTTGTAGAAAATGCTTTAGAAACCGCAATGGACGCCGTGTGCATGCACCCGTAAGT
>JAWQFJ010001794.1:137130-169630 GCA_034096865.1 Theodoxus fluviatilis | reverse complement strand
TGTGTGCTGTCCCATTTTCCCTGCCTTATGAGCACTCAGGGAATCTACTAATGACACTATTTAAGTACAAAGCCAGATTTTTCATTGAAAGAAAACATTAGATTTATGTTCAATTTGGCTTTTTTCCTCAGAACATTTTTTCCCCATTCACTGGCTGAGCTACTGATCCTATTTTTTCTGGCCATGTTACCATAACAGCAACTATTTTTATCTTTTGGCCTTAGGCAACACACAAAAAAGTTGTGGTAAAGGTAACATGGCCACCAACAACAAAAAAAGAAGAAAAAAGGTAGGCCTGATTAAAAAAGAAAAGTTAGGCTAGATTTAGACTGCATATGTGTGTGTGTGTGTGTGTGTGTGTGTGTGTGTGTGTGTGTGTGTGTGTGTGTGTGTGTGTGTGTGTGTGTTTTAAGACTGTATGTTATGTACTCAGTGAATTCATCTTAATATAAATGAAAAATTATATTTTGCTGAAAACACTTTTTTACGTGGTACTCATAGGGAATGTGGGACTACACACATATTGTAGGTTACCTTCTTTTACCTTTTTTTCCCTTCATGATGGGAGAAAATAAGGATAGGGTTGGCAGGGAAAATAGGATTGGTCAGATTACAGTAAAGGCCCCTAGCAAGTGCCTTGAGGGTGTCTTTCACTACAACTAGTCTGTCAGCTCTGATCAATGTCTATCAAGGGCATGCCTCCTGCTGTGCAAATGTACACACATGCACATGTATGTGAATTTGTGCATATGCACAACGTTTCCTGATTTTGCATTGAAACAAGGAAGCAGCAAGTGAGACAGTTTACTCACATCCATATCACTGAGTAGGATAGTGAGCATCAGTGCATGAAAAAGACAGTTGGAGTATGTGACCTTCCATCACAACATTTTGAGATCTGTATGTTTTCAAAAAAAGCTCACAACAAACTTTTCAATGGTGCATGAATCATGAAAATATGACTACCCTATACGATTTCACATGACTTTGATGATAGACACCCTAAAAATACATTTTTTGAGAAAAATGCATTTCAAGTTTACAGACATTATTCCCCCCTTTTTCCTTAGCAACCCTTATTTTGACTCATGAAATTTGCCACAGAGATGAAGCAACCACCAGCGAATAAAATTTGACTTTGGTTGGCAGCCTAGGGTATTCCCGCGTTGACCTGTTGCAGTGGCGGCTACGAAACTTTGAGAAAATGCCTGATGTTGATGATCGGTTCGCAGATGTTTTCTTGTAAATGATTAACCACCACATCCCAAAAATATCATAAAACATACTCTTACTCGTTGATTTCAAAAACGAAACTTAGTTATACAATGAAGAAGGGAGTAGAGAAGCCAAATAAACAAAAATCTCGGTCGATCACCACAACCCCAACCTCCTTCGTGGGCGGTTTGAGCAAAATGACTCGACCGCGGAACCGACTCGACTCATTTAGTGATGGAGGGTCACATATATTCAAAGTTGCAGACTGCAGATTGATCTTTCAGGGGTTCATAAAATATTATTAGGGCAAGTTGTTTCATCGGAAAGGTATGGATATAGTGATAGTTGGGACTAGTTTTGTCATTGGAAAGGTATAGATATAGTGTGTAGTTAGACAGGGTCATTGGAAAAGTATAAGTGTACTGTATAATGAAGACTAGTTATGTAATTGGAAAGGTATGAGTGTAGTGTATAATCAGGCCTGGTTGAGTCATTGGAAAGGCATGGATATAGTGATAGTTGGGACTAGTTTTGTCATTGGAAAGGTATAAATGTGTGTAGTTAGACTGGGTCAATGGAAAAGTATAAGTGCACTGTATAATAAAGACTAGTTGTGTAATTGGAATGGATGTAGTGTACTGTTAGTACTGGTTGTATCATTGGAAAGATATGGGGGTAGTGTATAGTCATGACAGGTTATGTAATTGGAAAGGTATGGATATAGTGTATAGTCTGACTGCTTAATTGGAAAGGTATGGGTGCAGTTCATAGTGACAACTGTTTGTGTCATTGGAAAGGTATGGGTGTATTGAATAGTCAGGACTGATTATTTGATTGGAAAGAAGGTATGGGTGTAGTGTATAGTATAGTTAGGACAGGTTGTGTCATTGGAAAGGTATGGGAATAGTGTGGCCGAGTGGTTATCGTGCTGAACCTGCAGTCGTTTTTTTTTTTTTAAAAAAAAAAATTTTAATAACAAAAAGAAAGAAACAGAGGGGTGGGTGGGGGATGGAGGCATACACAGTAGTTCTCATTAACATCGATCATCAGCATCAATCATCAACATCAATCATAGCATCAATATTCATCAGCGTCAATCATCAAGCATCAATCAGCATCAGCATCAATTATCAATCATCATCGCCCCAGTACTTTCGTGAATTCGTTCCTATAAAAATAATAACAAATGAGAAAGTCTACTGAGTAGTCGAGGGTGTATGGGAGGGGTGGGTTTTTAAAATATATTTTTAATAGGGGGTGGGGGGTTATCTCCTTCTAACCAAAAAAATCCGAAAGAGAAGGAGATGTATTATAAGTTGTTAAGAGAGAAAGAGTGAGAGAGGGGGGGAGGGGGCGTATATGAAGGGTATGTGAAATAAGAAAAGTAAGGGCATTTGATGGTGAAGAAGGATAAAGAGGAAGGAGGGGAGTACAGGGGAAGTACGAGGGGAGGGAGGGAGGGAATGTAGAAAGAAGAGTATTTTCCCTTGACAAAGCAGTCGCTTTCTGCTAGTAGGTGCTGTGTTCAAAACGCGCGGATTCTAGAGTTACATCCTTGAGCAAGGTGCTTTACTCACATTTCTTCTCTCCATCCAGGAGTTAAACGGGTACCTGTGAGAGCTGAGTTGGAAAATTGTGAAGATAACTTAGGCTCGTTCATCTGCAGCCTGGTTGCATGCTCCCCAGGGAGTTGAGATGGTGTTGGAATGATAAAAAGAGGTAGCCCGATGACCAGGGGGTAAATGTGTGGAGTTTGAGCATCCATCAATGGATGGAAAAGTCACAATATAAACAGAGTACCTTTATTGAGGAGTAATTGTGTCATAGAAAAGGTAGGGGTGTAGTGAATAGTGAGGACAGGTTGTGTCATTGAAAGGTATGGGTGCCATGTATAGTTAGAACTGGTTAGGACTGGTTGTGTCATTGGAAAGGTATGGGTGTCATGTATAGTTAGGACTGGTTGTGTCATTGAAAGGTATGGGTGTCATGTATAGTTAGGACTGGTTGTGTCATTGAAAGGTATGGGTGTCATGTATAGTTAGGACTGGTTAGGACTGGTTGTGTCATTGGAAAGGTATGGGTGTCATGTATAGTTAGGACTGGTTGTGTCATTGGAAAGGTATGGGTGTCATGTATAGTTAGGACCTGTTGTGTCATTGGAAAGGTATGGGTGTCATGTATAGTTAGGACTGGTTGTGTCATTGAAAGGTATGGGTGTCCTGTATAGTTAGAACTGGTTGTGTCATTGGAAAGGTATGGGTGTCATGTATAGTTAGGACTGGTTGTGTCATTGGAAAGGTATGGTTGTCATGTATAGTTAGGACTGGTTGTGTCATTGGAAAGGTATGGGTTTCATGTATAGTTAGGACTGGTTGTGTCATTGGAAAGGTATGGGTTTCATGTATAGTTAGAACTGGTTGTATCATTCACTCACTGGAAAGGTATGAGTGTATTGACTAGTCAAGACTAGTTGTGTCATTGGAAGGGTATGGGTGTTGTATATGGTGAGGACTGGTTATGTGAATAAAGAGATATGTATAGTGAGGCCTAGTTGTGTCTTTGGAAAGAAATGGGTGCAGTATATAATGAGGACTGGTTGTATGAATGGATAGGTATGTATGTAGTGTATAGTGAGGACTAGTGTCATTGTAAAGATATGGTGCAGTGAATAGTGAGGACTGGTTGTGTCACAGGCAAGGTATGGGTGTAGTGTATAGTTAAACTGTGTCACTGGAAAGGTTTGGGTGTCTTTTAATGATGTATAGTAAGGCTGTATCATTGGAAAGGCATGGGTGTAGTGCATAGTTAGGCTGTGTCACAGGCAAGGTATGGGTGTAATGTATAGTAAACTGTGTCACTGGAAAGGTTTGGGTGTCTTTTAATGATGTATAGTAAGGCTGTATCATTGGAAAGGCATGGGTGTAGTGTATAGTAAGGCTGTGTCATTGGAAAGGTATGGATGCAGTGTATAGTTAGGCTGTGTCATTGGAAAGGTATGGTTGTAGTGTATAGATAAACTGTGTCACAGGAAAGGTTTGGGTGTCATGTATAGTAAGTAAGGCTGTGTCATTGGAAAGGCATGGGTGCAGTGTATAGTAAGGCTGTGTCATTGGAAAGGCATGGGTGCAGGGTATAGTTAGGCTGTGTAATTGAAAAGGTATGGGTGTTGTGTATAGTAAGGCTGTGTCATTGGAAAGGTATGGTTGTAGTGTATAGTTAGGCTGTGTCATTGGAAAGGTATGGATGTAGTGTAAAGTTAAACTGTGTAACTGGAAAGGTTTGGGTGTCATGTATAGTAAGGTTGTGTCATTGGAATGGCATGGGTGTAGTGTATAGTTAGGCTGTGCCAAAGGAAAGGTATGGGTGTAGTGTATAGTCTGGCTTGGTTGTGCCATTGGAAAGGTATAGTTAAGACTGGTTGTGTCATTGGAAAAGTATGGGTGTAATACATGAACTGATATGTAGTGAGGACTACTTGCGTCATTGGAAAGGTATGGGTATAGTACATGTATGTAGTGAGGACTATTCGTGTCATTGGAAAGGTATGGGTGTTGTGTATAGTAAGGCTGTGTCATTGGAAAAGTATAGTTAAGACTGGTTGTGTCATTGGAAAAGTATGGGTGTAATACATGTTCGGTATGCAGTGAGGACTACTTGTGTCTTTGGAAAGGTATGGGTGTAGTATGTAGTAAGACAGTTTAAGTAACTGGCAAGGTATCTGCCTACAGTATCATTACAACTGGTTGTGTCCTTGAAAGATATGGATGTAGTGTATAGTCAGGACTAGTTTTGTCATTGGAAAGATATGTGTGTAGTGAATAGTCAGGACTGGTTTGATCATTGGAAAGGTATAGGTGTTGAATTGGAAAGGTTTGGGTATAGTTAAGACAGGTTGAGTGATTGGAAAGATGTGGGTATTTAGACAGGCCAAAATGACTTGTTTCAAAAGATGAGAGTAAAGGAGGAGAACTGAAATGGTTGCATGGTTGAAGGTTGTTTTGACCTTCCTGCTGTTAGACTGTAAGGTTGCAACACTAACAGTATGAACTGTAAGGTTGCAACACGAACAGTATGGACTGTAAGGTTGCAACACTAACAGTAAGAGATAGGAAGCCGACAGCTTGTTACTAGTTGTTTTCTGCACACACAGACACTGTTCATTTCTGTGCTGCCTTTTAAGCTGTTTCTGAAGAAGACTATTTTACACAGCCAGTGAAAAAAGAAGAAAAAAGCTTTTAGTCATCTATGTTTGGAACCATCTTAGTTTCAAGAAATAACCAGAACTAGATTGTTGTGCAGTGTATATTTTCTATGACTGAAATGTGAAAGCAGTTGCAAAAATGTACAAATACTTCTGTCTTTTTTCTTGCATTTTGTTTGATGCAGTCAGGATTATTATAAGTTTTAAAAAATCGCTTCCGCTGGTGGGCCACTCTAGTAGACTAGTCCGAGGAAAAGGGTGTAATGTTGGTCATTTGATTTGCAGTGACTCCCACACAGAATGAGAACCAAATTATTACGTGCTTGCTAGCTCGCTTTTGCAATCTTGGGTGGTTATTTCACCCACAGAATGACAATAAACTGTGAATAATTGACAAGCTGGTGTACACAATGCGCTTTCAGCCGAATTGGGTTACTATGAATATCATATTAGCAGTAGTCGTCTAGGCGATTCAGCTTTGTTTTGAGCATAAACACCTATGTATGAACGCAGCCAATCAGATGCTGTGGTCTGCCAGCGGAGCGGGGTCTGCACACCCTTTCCTCAGCTAGTCCACTAGTGTGGCCCATCAGTGGAAGGGATTCCGTTTTTTCTATCTCCAATCAATAGAAAATATTTGTGTGCACATTATGATGTTGAAGTGAGTTAATTGGTAGTCTGCACATTGTCCCATAGTTTTGTTTGGCCCATGGAATGAAAACAATCTAACCACAGCAAGCACAATATCTAGAACTTATGCAAGGTAAGTGGGAGAAGAATTTTATCATCTGATTGAATGTTATAGACCCCCATCCCACCCTCAAAAAAAAAGAAGAAAGTTGTGGTTTCGGGAAAATGACTGGAAAAAAGAGAGAAAAGGCCATATATTTTTTGTTACAGTGAGTTCAGATTGGGACTGCACACATATACATGTGTCTAAAAATGTGTTTAACTGTAAAGTAGATTCATCTGAACATAAATCAGAATTTATCTTTCACTTATAATGCTTTAAAACTTTTAGATAGCATTCATAGGGAAGATAAGACAGCATGCAGTTTGTTGTTTAACTTAAAACATTTTCTTTTTTGTAATTTCCCATGATTAAAAGAAAAAGTTGAAGGTAGCAGGAAAAAATGGAGTTCTTCATGTTACATCATCAAAAATTTCCCCCCACTCCCACCCCACCCCCCAGCTCCCACCCCCCACTAACCCCCACCACACACACTACACACACACATACCACACACACTCATACACTCACACCCACATACCCACCCCACCCACATACCACTACCATCACCCACCCACTCACCCACCCCACATAGAGACCAGTGCTATGTAGAGACTTGCAGTGCTAGAGTAGATGGGCTGGTGCTGGGGGTTCCCATTTTGGACAGGACGGGGGGCAGGGTGTCAGACTTTGCTGTTTGTAAGAGACCTGGTCAGTACCCACTCTGAATAGACACATTGAGCACATTTATCATGGGAAATTTATTGACACAGGCAACAAAATTGTCACACTGTCACTGAAAATATCACTGTCTCTGAGCAGGAGTGTATCTCCTGGCTTTATACATCAGCCTGTTGTGCTGCCCTAGGTGGCTCTGCAGCATCACACCATGCCTGCAACATGGCTTGAAGCAAGGACCTTCGCTTTTTAACTTGCACTTGCATCTCCCTGTGTCTTCCTCTAATTGATGCTCATATCTTCTCCAGCTGCCCTTCCATTTGGTTTGAAACTGAATAGACAGACACATTGACTTGATTGAGTGCATTTATAATGGGAAATTTATTGACACAGGCTGTCACAGGCAACATATTCATCACAGTGTCACCAAACCTGTCACTGTCTCTGACTGCGCAGGAGTGGATCTCCAGGCTTTATATACCAACCTGCTGCGCGGTATACACAGTCCTAAGCTAATCTTCAGTCACTGCAGCAGCTGTGGAGAGTTTAGAAAATGCTTCAGTAGTCATCAGGAAAGATGTTTTCTACTCCATCCAGTGCTTTGGTCATCCCATACTTGTCGAAGGTTACTGTCAAGGTTTTCTTGCTTTGATGAATTCCAGTAGCTGTGCAGCAGCACAAGGGATATTTGCTAGCAGGTTTTGAAAATTAAACTAAAAAGAACGTAATTTTTTCAGGCAGCTGTGTACCTGGCTTTCTATCGAAGTAGAAAGGGAAATGAATCTATCTTGGAGAAGTGTTCATTGATGCTGACCTTTTTCCAAGAATGAAGTTGTTTTAAATGGCTCAGTCTGAAATTGCCCGTTTGTGTGTGTTTGCATCCTTTTCCTTCATGACTATGGAGTGCTTTGATGATGACAGCTTAACTCATACATGGATTCCCCTGGCTGTTTTGTGTTCCTTGCATGACACATTGACATCCACCTGGATCCATCGAGGAGTGCGCTCGCTTCATTGTTTATTGCTGTACCTTTGGGCAGATATTGATATTTGTTTGGTGTTAGGTGTAGTTTGGTATCACTCATTCAAGTAACCACGGTCCATGAATTAGTATGTGTGTGTTTTTATGTGTGTTTTTATGTGTATGTGTGTGCATGTGTGTGTGTGTGTGTGTGTTTATATGTGTGTATGTGTGAGAGTGTGTGTCATTCTGAACACAGAGATATTAGTATCTCTGACACAGGTTGGTCACGTGACTTCGGCTCCACATTCCAACGATTTTACCAATCAAAATTCAACATGATCAAAAGACCATTGAGAGTAAAAAGAGACGATTCTATTTCACTCCAATTATTTATCCCGATAGATAAACACAAATTTGGTGTTCTAATAAAACTAATCTATGAGATTTTCAGGAAATCATTTGAGAACTACTTTTAGCGCGAACGTCGTCTATAAGGTGCGATTGTGTATATAGTAATACACGCAATCTTTGGACCTACTATAAACGCAGCGAAAAGGATTCCTATGGGTCCGGGCTGGTTTCGTGAATCTATGGTTATACTCTCGCAAGTAAATGCTTTCTGGCCGGAACCTGTGGTCTAACTGCCTTCACACTGTTTGACGAGCTCCTCTGGAGTCCACACTTCGATCATTCGTGTATCGACTGATGGAGTCAGTAAGTGATTTAACCTACATTCCGTCTGTGTTGAACGTTAATCGATTGGAAGTTTCTTCTGTAGGAATCCGTCCGATTCCAAAGTTCGATATTATCGGATAGCTCAGAAGCAGTTTTTCTAAGTTTATTCCTTCTAAACATACATTAAATGAATGATTCCTCATCAGCAAAAGCACTCAGCGGGTTTCTGTGTGTATCGGTCCAAAAGATTATGCAGACGGGATTGGTTGCCTTACTCGCTCAATGAAGTATAAATATTGCTGTTGTATTCAAAGTCCTCATAATTAGTAGAGTTCACAATATTACACTCTTGTGATTCGAATTTTACCGCATACAAGTTTTACATTTATGGGAAATCGATGTTTAGAAAATGAATTGACGACAAGATGGCTGCCAGTATCGAGTGTATCACAACAAGCGGAGGAATACACTCACGATGTGATATGCCATTCAGCGTGGCTGAGACTCTGTGTTCAGAACGGTGGTATGCATGTTATGGAAGAATTAAGGCTATCACGTGACCAACCTGTTGCTGAGACTATATCCACTAGTCTCAGCCACGCTGAATGAGTGTGTGTGTGTTATGTGTGTGTTTGTGTGTGTGTGTTTGTATGTTTGTGTGTGTGTGTGTGTTTATATGTGTGTGCGTGTGTGTGCGTGTGTGTGTGTGTGTGTGTGTGTGTGTGTGAAGTAAAGGTAAGAGAACACAAAGTTAAGAAAAAGTATATGTGGTAATGTTCCTGCTGTCATGAAATACGTGTGGTCACAAGAGCAAATCAAAAACTGCAAATTGTATTCTCGCCTGTAACCTGTGGGATTATTACAGCAGCACACACTCAGATGAGGCACATCCTCTTGTCTGCAGTAGGATTCGGTGGGGTGTGTGTGTGTGTGTGTGTGCGCACGGGCATTTGTGTTTGTGTATGTATATATGTGTGTTTGTGTATGTATATGTGTGTTTGTGTATATATGTGTGTTTGTAAGTGTGTGTGTGTGTGTGTGTGTATGTGAATACAGTGTGTGTTTGTCTATGTGTGTGTGTGTGCGCATGTGAATGCAGTGTGTTTGTGTGTGTGTATGCAGTGTGTGTGTGTATGTGGTGTGCGTGTGAATGCAGTGTGTGTGTGTGTGTGTGTGTGTGTGTGTGTGTGTGTGCATGTATGCAGTGTGTGTGTAGATGTGTGTGTGTGTATGCAGTGTGTGTATATTCATGTGTTTGTGTGCATATGCGTGTGTGTGTGTATATTAATATGTTTGTGTGCATATGCGTGTGTGTGTGTGTATATTAATATGTTTGTGTGCATATGCGTGTGTGTGTGTGTGTGTGTGTGTGTGTGTGTGCGCGCATGTGTGTGTGCAGTGTGTATGTGTGTTTTTGTGCACAGTGTGTGTGTGTGTGTGCATGTGTGTGTGAATTTGTGTGCATGTGTGTGTACGTGTGCATTTGTTTGTGTGGGATAGTTCTGGTTCCTTGCTGCTGAGATGATGGTGGCAAGCCCATTCACATATATATACATGTATAACATTCCTTGTCCATCTTATCACTGGGTGACTCGTCCTTCATTTTTAGACTGCTTTTCTATCTTTTTCAGAGGGCTGACCAAGAATTATATCTTTATTTATTGACTTGAAAGGATGTGAGTCACTGCCTTTTCCATAACAACAATTTGATAGGTCCTCCCAAAATGAGTCTCTCTGACAACTTTTGTCATTTTCAGATTTTTATGTGATTGTAAAGTACAGTGAGTAAATGCCCTTCTACCAAAATCATGATGAGATATGTAGTGGTTGCTGAGCAATGACAATTTGAATGTGTATGTATCCAAAAAAGCTTTTCAAGAAAACAGCTTTTCAAGTTTGAGCTGCATTTTGCATAGCAACCCCCTACTTGTTATGAAAATGCATCACTGAAATTTGTCCCAGAGCTAATTTGTACATGGATACCTCAAGAGCCTGTGAATTTAGTGAGCTACTCATTTTGATGGAAGTCTACCATGGGTAACCATACCAAATACTTGACTGATCTGTTCACGAGTATGACAGAAGCAATGTACATGTAATGATGAGGTGGAGTGTTATGCAATCAAAGTTTTTTTCCACCCTGAAATTGCAGTACCTATCTAGAGATGTCGAAAATAGTTATTTTGTGGTAGATTTGAAATCTGAAACTCTTGAAGTATACAAAGGAATGCTTCAACTTTTTGAATCAAGTTAACTTTCATAATAGCTGGATGGATTTTTGGCAGCATGTTGTTTTGAACACAGTATCCAAGATGCTCAGTTTGGGAAGGCTGGTCACAAATGCACTTTCTGTTGTGAAAGGACAAGTAGAATTAATGTGCATCTTTAAATGGATTGTTTTAACAATAATGATTCCAGTTTTCTTCTAATTCAGAGGCATACCAATATTGAAGGAATCACAGCAGTTTTTCACCATTTAATTTCTCAGGCTGCAATTATTGCAAATCTTGTGTCTGCTTTCTGCATGTTGAAGTGTCATATGTTTTTACTTCAAATAATGGATAGAATGGAAGGTTCATTTATGTAAGAAACTCGTAGTTGCTTTGTTTGATTGTCTTTGACTATTGAAGTTTGATAAACTGGAACATAGTATCTATTTTTCCACTAGTCTAATGAGACTCACCTCTGTTTTAAACCATTATGCACGTTTTTTTTTGCCTACTGTGATTTTTGTAACATTTTTATTCCTGTTCATTTTTTTTGGTCAAGAATCAGCATTAAGAACCAACAACTATTCCAGTTAAGTCAGTTGAGATTTGATAGTGTGATTGTGGTTGTCCTTGCAGAGTTACCAATGCAGAATTGCAAAACATTTTAATGACTAACAATCCATACCACTCTATAGTTGCATATCATTTTCCATGGCTGCCAAGGCTTCCTCCACTTGTGTGCCTCCTATGACATCATCTCCCTCTGTGCCAGCAGACTCTTGAGACTTTAAAATCAAGTTTGTCACTGTGTCTTGCTTTGCCATCTCACCAAACCACAACTGATCACAAGACAGCTGATCATAGCTTGAAAATTCTGGGCTACTTCTTGGTATGTACAGGTCAAGCAGGAGAGCCTGACACAAGGGTCAGAAGTGCAAGGCAAAAAGCTTAGTGATTTGAGACCTCAGGAAAACTTTAATTATGGAATCTGAAATT
Source organism: Theodoxus fluviatilis (assembly GCA_034096865.1). Classification (NCBI taxonomy): domain Eukaryota; kingdom Metazoa; phylum Mollusca; class Gastropoda; order Cycloneritida; family Neritidae; genus Theodoxus; species Theodoxus fluviatilis. The sequence continues at coordinate 157,961 of JAWQFJ010001794.1, read as the reverse complement.
GATTCATCACAAAATGATCATGCTACAAGAGATCTGATGTGAATCAGAAGAACCTACTTGTTCTTGTTTTGAATATGATCGAAGTAATTTATCACACTTCTCCATGATGGAATCTCCTATTGCAAAATAAGTTTTTTGGTGTCTTTCCTGTTAGATATTGTAGATTACTTCTCCCCAAATTTAATGAGAATTTTTTTTTTCATGGGGAAAAAAGCCTTCCAGTTCCACCTGAATTGTGAAAGCACTTTGTTGAGCAGTGATATCCAATGACCAGACCAACTGGAAGTCATGAAAATGTTGGCTTACATTATTTACTTCTGCCAAGGTTATGTTTTACCCTCGGTTCATTCATTAGAAAAGTTCACAACGGATCCCGAAGGAAGTTGGTGCAAGGTCAGGATTTCACTTAAGGGACAAGCCATTAATGGAGGAGATTATCATTATTTTATTTTGATGACGCAGGCATATGCGTTCGGCACTCAAAGACATCCAGCAGGGGATAAAATGAAATAAACTACATGAATATACATGTCATGGAAGAGAAATTGAGGCGCCTTTGTGGCGGTTTCGACTCTTAGGATACTCCCTACTTATACTCTAGTGTCCTATTCCTCACACATTAAAAAACACACGCAATAAAACTGCAAACTTCTTTCCTGTGAATCCTGCTGTTAAGAAAGTATTTTAAAAAAAGAAGACATAGTCTGCTATTTGACTCTGCTGTTTGTTCATCAGAGCTGTTATTTGAGGGCTTTTAAAATAATAATAGGTGATTTGGCAAAACTGATGAATTCATCCAGATGCTGTCTCTTTTTTATCTCATAAAAATTATAACATGTAAGCTTTCAGATCCTTGTTGAAATTTGTCAGTATCAAAGGACAGTCCCCCCCCCCCCCCAGGTTGTTTGTTATCATTTGAACGTAGAAGACAGCTCATGAATGCAGGGAATGAAAATTGAGAAAGCGATTTCATTGAATTGCTTTAAAGGGAAAATGTTCCCCCCCACCCTTTTATTAAGAGCACTTTTAGGAGACTTAGGCCACTGAAGAAAGCTGTTGTCATCATGGCCTTGCACAGGCTTGAGTTGAAAGAAGCTCTCATAGTAGAGGTTGTTGAGAAAAACAATACATTGTATACCATTGCATAAACTCATTTCTGCCAAAGAGAAAAAGCACATGCTGTCTTGGGTTGCCAAAACTGAGCAGCTAAAACTTTGCTAGTGTAATCTGAGAGTTATAACTGACAACATCCTGGGTAGCGTCAAAATCTGAATCTGACTGATTTAATAAAGATGAGTTTTTTTTGAGACAAGAATACTTTTTCTGCCTATGATGGAGGCAAACCAGCTGAGAGAACTAAACTTATCTGCCATCGAATCAGGGTTAATGGGTTTTTCCAGGTGTTTTGGCAATAGTTATGGTGTTAAAGGTTCTGGAGCACAAAGAGTAACATACAGCCAGAGCCACTCAGCGCCACCTTCAGCAGCTAGAACCCCAAAGCCCATGCCTGTTGAGCTTGCAGGGCCTGCTCCCAGCAGCTCAGTCAGAGGCAGCCTCAAGCAGCCAAAGAGGCCACTGAGGGATATCAGAACAGGGTAGGATGATTCAAATCCAACCATGTGTTCAATATTAGATATTTGCACCGACAAATTTTCCACATCAAAAGGATTAAAAAAGTGGTTTTGGTAACCCAACTGACCCTATGTTTTTCTGTCGATTGTAAAAATGTTGTTGGACATTTGTGAAAATCAATAGTAATCAACAAACTGTGTGCTGTCCCATTTTCCCCGCCCAATGAGCACCCAGGGAATCCACTTACTAAGTTAAAAAAGTATTTCAACGAAAGAGAAGTTGTGATTTATGTTCAATCTGACCTCATTTAACAAAAATGTATATTTTTTAAAGTTCAGGTCAACCTACTGATCTTTTTTCTCTCTCTCCATTTTGCCGTAACCACAACTATATTGTTGTTGTTGGTTGTAAATGGTCGTTATGTTGTTGACCAAAGCTCTGAATCAGGCTCATTCATGAATTGTTAGCTGAGCAAATTTATTTTTAAAAGCATCACATTTTCCGTCAATCAGATATGGAAAACATAACAAAAACCTCCATGTGCCTAGTATTGAGCATAGAAAGTTTAAATTGCCCCCATGTGAGTAATCATTGTTGCACTTAAATAAAATGCATGGTGAAAAGGATTTTGATAAAACTTAATGTTTTGCTACAAGGTTCCATCAGGCAAAATTATGACTGGTCAAAACTGACGTATAGCAACAGCTTAGATGAAAGAGAACTAGATTTGGGGTGGTGTACATGGCACCATAGCATCAGGGGTGATGGTTTGGAGGTGTAAAAGTTCTTAAAGACCCAGTCCCACTACATTAGAGCTCATGAGGAAGGACTCTCAGGCTGTAACCCACCGTGTCTCCCTACGCGATTCGTACGAGGCGAATAACTAGGGACACCATGACTTATTTGCGTTTGCTTTAAACTGTTCTAGTGCTTTTCATGCTTAATGGCTTTACATAGCATACAAAGGCTGATAGGCTGTAGAACACCATCCATCCATCTCTCAGGCTGTAGGTATGTGTACATGCATGCATTGCATGACTCCATTAAACAGTTTCTGTCTTGGAAGTTCCCCCCCCCCCCCATAATTCCATTGTCTACTCTGCCACCTCCTCATGTCTCCCTGTACACTCCCTGGGTGACCTGTATCTCTGGCATGTGTCATTGTTAGGAGAAAGTGCTGTAGGTCTTGTCTTGTAGAGCTCTGTCTGAAGTTCTTACAGTGCTCTGGAACTATTCTTTTCAAACTTAATATTGAGGCTATATCAGTATATGGGTCGTCTCCCTGTTTCTTTCAGAAATACCTGACATAATTTTCATGGAGAGCTCCTGATGTTATGCTTTCTTTGTCTCAGTGTTAGGAGCTTTTTCCAAGGGTGAATTGCACAAGCTTATTTGCTTGTAGATATGTGTAGTGATCCATGAAAACATGCAAATGACTGCATTCAGAATAGTGGGGATTGAGAAACACACACACACACACACACACACACACACACAAGCCCACATACACTCACACACACACACACACACATACATGCACGCGCAAACCACACACACACACATGCATGCATGCCCAAACACATGCACACACACACACACACACACACACAGAAACATGTGGCACCTCATGTTTTAGACTGTTGTTCTGGGCCAAGTGTAGGGATGGCAGTTGGGTGGGGAGAGTGTGATGCCTGTCTGATCCCAGCCTCCCTTTGCTTGCAGGGACCTGAACTCACTTGGCACCAGGGAGCTCACGGCAGCATGCTCAAGGTGGGAGTGCTTTTGTGAATTATGTTGCGTTGAACCTTGTGCAGTATTGGTGTGTGGTCAGCCTGTGGCAAGTAGTTTGTCATTGAGACTGAAAGGCTGTGCTCTGAAAATGATGTTGGAAGTGATGTTGCTCTAGGTGTTTGAGGGATAAGCTTTGGGTTAAACTTTCCATGTCTCGTCTGTTTCTTATCTTTGACATTGATGAATTTTTATGTTACAGCTTGTGTGAAATATGATATCATGTGAATTTGCATATAAAATGTATTTAAATTATGGACTTACGTTGTATGTTAGAGAGAGAGAGAGAGAGAGAGAGAGAGAGAGAGAGAGAGAGAGAGAGAGAGAGAGAGTGTGTGTGCATGCATGTGTATGCATGTTTGTGTGTGTTACTCTCAGTGTGTTTGTGCATGCATATTTGTGTGTGTTTATATGTGTGTGTGTGTTTTGTAGGTAAGGGGGACTTTTAAAAACTTTTTTTTTAAGGGCCAGATTGAGACTGTGCATTTGTGTGTGTGTGTGTGTGTCTGTGTGTGTGTGTGTGTGTGTGTGTGTGTGTGTGTGTGTGTGTGTGTGTGTGTGTGTGTGCGTGCGTGCATGTGAAGAAATGTCATGTATACAGTAGAAATATCTAAGCATAAATCAATCTTTCTCTTTCACTGAAAATGCTTTTGTACTTGAATATTGCTCATAGGGAATAATACAGTTTGTTGTTTACCTTTGATTTCTTCTCTTTTTTTCTTTTTTTTTTCATACCACCAGGTAGAAAAGATAAGTTTAGGGTCAGCAGGAAAATGTAACCTCAACTATTTGTTGGGAGTCTAAAATGATGGGCAATGCATGCCTGTGTGTGTGTGTGTGTGTGTGTGTGTGTGTGTGTGTGTGTGTTTGTGCTCATTATGTGCTTGTTTGTGTCTATCTACTATCTAGTTGTTTTTTTTTCATCTTTAAAGATGTAATGTATGTGCATGTCTTAGCAATATTTTAAAGCATTACTGCCACAGTAGTTATGGCTTCACAGAAACGTTTATGTGTCAAATGCTTCACTTCCCTTTGATAGATGTATGGCTGGTATTTGCAAAATGGCTGGTTTCAAGTGCAAAGTAATGCTTAGTGTAATTGTCCATGAACATTTTTCATAATAGTATGGTTGGTGTTGCAGAGTTTAATATAGCATGGAGTACATTTGATGCTGTTTTATTTTATATCATGTGGATATGCCTATGCTGTGCCATGGTCAAGCTACTGGAGTAAGGTCCCAAATGCTCCACGACCGTGGGGTCCAGCTGATTTGGGGGGCATCTGTTGGCAGCTGCCGTATGTGATTCTGAGAAGGCAGTCTGTCACTAATGGGGACTTGTCCCTCCGTAGGCAGCAGGCAGTCACAGTTGCATTGGCTTGCATGCCTTGGCTTCAACAGTTGTGGATCTGCATTTTGTTTTCTCTGCAGCTGCATTTCCTAGCCAGCTTACCTTCCAGATATTTTTTATATGTGGAAATTATAGTAGCAAGAACAACAACAATGATGATGATGATGATGATGATGATGATGATGATGATGATGATGATGATGATGATGATGATGATGATGATGATTGAACAAGATGATGATGATGATGATGATGATGATGATGATGATTGAACAAGATGATGATGATGATTGAACAAGATGATGATGATGATGATGATGATGATGATGATGATGATGATGATGATGATGATGATGATGATGATGATGAAGAAGAAGAACATTGATATGATGATCGATGATGATGATGATGATAAACATGAATGATGATGATGATAATTGATCAAGATGATGATAGCACCACAGAACTGTGTTCAGTATGTGGAGAGCATCTTTTGGACAGCCAAGGATGTCTGGGTGGACTGGTGTTACTTGGCCTACCTGTTATGTGTCAGTTTTCTGGGACTACTTTGCCAAGCAGTTTGTAAGGTCAAGTGTAACATCTAGCCAGAGCTACCCAGTGTCTCTTCAGCTGCACTTCCAGGGTGCCATTGTCCAGGGGCCTTTTCTAGTAGCTTGACCAGAGACTTCCCTAGTGGGGCATGGGGCCTGCATTGCATTGGGTCATTATAGCCATTGTGACAGAAGAGGCTCCACAGTTACTCCTTGAAAACTGCCAGTACCATATATCAATGTGGACATCTTGTCAGCCTTGTAGGAAACTGTTTGTTGGTAAGACAATGATGATTAGCAGTGCCATGGGTTGTGCATGGGATGCAGAAGTTCGTTGAGTGCACTACTAGACTTAAAAGAGATATTTTCATATTTTGGTTGAGGTTGTAGGAAGGTTCGCAGTGGCATTAAAGAGTAAACTTATCAGGAAAGAGGAATAAATGCTTGTGTATTGATTTCTGCAGCACATTTCATGACAAAGTTCATTTCTATAACACAAACACTGCACATAATCTGAAACATCAAGTTGGAATGCATGCCCCTAATTTGTTGATAAATGAGTGCCTATTTGATAAACAAGGTCAAACCTGAAACACTAGCTTTCAGGTGAAAAATCTTTGTAGCTATTTAGTTGATAATTTTAGATGGGGAAATTCTTTGATATTAATCTTTTACAACCAGTCAGGAGAGTAGCATGTTTTTGTTAGAGAATTCTGCGTTAATTCATTGAGCCATAGATTTTGTGAGCACTTTGTGGTATTGTAATAGTAGAGTATGGAAGGAAGAATATTGCTGTCACCTTTGTGGTTACAATGTGATCTTCAGTGCTTGAACCTATTTTGATGTGTATGGATGTGACCTTTCAAGTTTGTGCAAGTCTTGACAGTTGGAAACTCACATTCCCTGACTGACAAAAGGGCTCCAAAACAAGGCATATTTGACTAATTTTGTTTGATTTTATTTTTCTTTGCAACTTATCAATCTTTGATCAGATGTAAACATGTAAAAAACATTCTAAGCAACACAAATAAAGTTTCATTTTGCTAATTGGCTAATTTTACCCCCCAAATTTAGACAGATGATGAACTTTTTTGAAGAAAAGTACTGATGCATGTTTGCATTACATCTGTCATTAATGGGTTAAACTTAAAGAACCTTTAGGAGGGTTTGAGTGGGTGAAAAATTGCAAGCAAATTAGTATCTTCTTTTAAATGTATTTTTGTCTTTATTTCAATCATACTCTGTGTGTGTGTGTGTGTGTAAGTGTGTGTGTGTGTGTGTGTGTGTGTGTGTGTGTGTGTGTGTGTGTGTGTGTGTGTGTGTGTGTGTGTGTGTGTAAAATGTCAAGGATGGAATTTTAGTCATTTCTGCCTAGCTAACAAATTGTCCTTGCTTTTGAAGAATTGCCAATTCTTGCAAGTTTAAAGAACTAATAAGTATGAAGTAGTATATTAATGTACAGCAGTTAGCGATGATGATGGACATGCCGTCACATCATAACAAATAATGATATAAATAAGATGTTTGTAGATGCCTTTGACAACTGTTTGCTCAATTAGTTTAAGATGAAAAGTAACAGTGTGTTATATGAAAAAGACAACATTGTACACAGGATACAGTAGTGAGATTACACGAAGAGATAATCACTATATATGCAAGTTTTTGAGGACTTCAAAGGAGTATTGTTGTTGTGGTGCATTGGGTGTGAGTTCATGTCAAAACACCTGAATTCATAAGACTGCCTTCGTAAGTGTCTACTCCTCATGTTGGGGTGGATTGAATGTGTCACATGGTGGTAAGCAGCTGGTTTTGGGATGTTGGAATAGATGAATGACATGCTTTGATTCTCACAAACAAGCAGTTTTGTTTGTTAGAATGCATTTGTTTGGGGCAAGTTTTTGTTAGAGGGGCAGTTATCTATGATTTTTTAGTTTTTCTTCCCTAGACAGTGTTGAGTCAGAAATAATAAGCTTGGCAGCACTTATGCACAGTAATTTAATCATGTTGAAATTGCAGCCATCCCATACAATCTGAACAATTAATACAGGAATTTGTTTGTGGGTGAAACAAATATTTTGCATGCATTGGTGTTTTAATAAAAGATGCCTTAGTTTGAAGACAAGGTATTTTTCATGATAGAATTGTCCTAATAATGTATTTGAAATTCCTAAGTAAAATGTTCATCAACAATCATGTCAAGCAGTCTGTGCTCCAAGACTTGCTCAATGACTTCATTCCCTAACATGAGGTTGATTGTTAAGGTTGTCATTGATGTTTTTGTCTTGCAGTTAGTTATGATCATTAATTTGGTTTTTGAGTGATTACGTCCATGGATGCGAGTAAAACAAAATCTCCACATGTTAAAAATATCAAAAGGCAAGTACACACTATAACAAATTCAAATATAAACAGTATAAATAATGATGCAATGTCAATATCAATAAACACAATGATAAATTCCTTGCTAATAAAATGTATTCTAGCACAGGGTCTGGCATAACTTCTCCAAACAGCTTGGCTGTTCAGGCAAGTAAATTGAAATGTCACTTGCCTGAATGCAATATCCACTGGTCTGAAAAATGTATACCCCACCATAGTATTAGTAATCAAACTAGTCACTTAAAAATCAGTGTCTTCTTATTCTAAAATGTGTTTAGCATTGAACATGAGTACAACTGAATCATGCTTGCTTGTAATGCAAGAGATGACACAGTTTTCAAGCCACTGTGTGCTTTGATTCTAAAATGTCTGAGGAAAATTAGGTCCAAGTTGACTTTTCCTTGCCCAAAGAGAACATTTGGTCATTCCAGGCAATCAGACTATTGCTTATGCTTATAAAGCAAAGAACCAAAAATATTCAGTGTAGTTGTCTTAAGAGGGGTAGTGGGGGGTAGGTGTGTGTGTGTGTGTGGGTGTGCAATTGTTTGTGTTTGCATATCTTGGTACTTGTAATTTTGGTCTTATTGAATTTTTAAAATATGAACAGAGCACAAATCACTGTTACTGCCTGTGTATCAATTTGAAGTTATGGGGTGGTTTGAGGAATTGCAATAATAGTGTATGAAACTTTCATAGTAAATCAATGGCTGGAGTATTAAGATGATGTGGAGAAGATGCCAAATTGAACTGAATTATAGGTATGCAAATTAAAGATGCTGATGGGGTGACATGCAAGTGTAAAAAAAAGAGAGAAAGAAATCAAACTCTTTAACATTTGAAATAAAATCATTTGTGCCAAATTTAGAAAAAAAAGAGTTTCGTATTTGATATGTGATCTTAACAGTGGGCATGTTGAGGATTTGACCTCTAATGTGTACATTTGTAAAGAAGTTGCCAGTCAAACATTTCAGGTAGATGCTGCAGCTGATCTTTATGCTTCTATCTGTGCAGCAGTTTGAAGCCTTGGATCGACCACTTTAGCTTAGACCTTCATTTGAATTTTAGACATATTATTTTATGCATTGAAGGTAGTTATACTCAGTAACCAATTTTTTTTGTCAATTGAATTTTTGAGGGTTCATTTTTGATACCCAACAGATTGTACTTTTAAAGTGCTGTCTACCTGTGATGTGTTTGCATAAATTATACTAATTAGCTTTCCAATATGGCTGCTAATACTATACATGTTTGACAGTTTTTGAAACATAATACCAAAAAAGGAGATAATGATAGAAACTTGTAATTTTGCACAGAAGTAGAGTACATAGTGTAGCATTCCTGACCCAAAATAAAGACAACTACTTGGAGCATTTCATTTTGACACATTTTCACATCTGAAGTTACATGAATTGGGCTAATTGCATATTTAAGATTCTGTAACTTTGACATACAGGAAGATACAGTTTTGATTATGGGTCATCCCGTAAAGCAGGCTATATGAACCAAATATGCCAAGTTTCAAGGAAGTCAAACTTCACAGCATAGAGAAATGATGTCTGAAATCTAACATTTAGCAGTGAAAACAAGGAAACTGAGAAAACTGCAATTAAAATTCTCATTCCTCATTGTGACAGCTGACAGTTGGTGTCTTCCACTCAATATTTTTACTACAAACTACCTTTCCCCCCCAGAAACAAAGTATACAGTCATGTTCTACATTGAATTTACTACTGAATTATATGGAAAACATATTTTTGACCATTTTTCACCAAAATGACTCTTTAACCTTTAGAGCACCGCCGGCGCAATATGATGCGCCACTGCATACATTCCCCAGACGTCCACCGGCGCATCAGTGCGCCGAGCAATAGTGACATGCTCTGTTGACTTGCCTAATGATGCCATCGAGTCATGCTGTTCTAAAAATATCACAGTCTCGTGCAGTGATCACATGGCAACGAGATCCACCATTTTGGCTTTCGAGAGAACGCGCCGCGAAATTTCAGCGAATTTTTTCATGAAGTTGTGTCTTCGTCGTTTGTGAACGGGACTTTTTTCTTTGCCAGTATGGCGACTGACAAAGAAGTTGAAGCGCTTGTGGAGTTATTTTTCGATTCTGACTCTCGAATATGAATTCGAAGGCTTTACTGACATTGATGTGATGGGAGATGAAGGAATAGAGAGGCAAGCACGTGCTTCGACGATGTGTTGTGGTCTGTAGATCGAGAGTCTGAGCGGAAGCTTGATTCAGATGAAAATGACTCGGCTGACTTCCCTAGCGTAAGTAATTGTAGGATTTTTTTGTTTTGTTTAAGTTTTACCCTAAAACATTTTCAGATGTATCTCCATTACTTGGAGACTCTATGCACTTTTGCATTTTCATCAAAAGCTGTTGTATTCTTGAATAAATAGAGCAGTGTAGGAAAACACAGTGAATTTGTTTATTTTTTTGTTGTTGTCTGTGTTCCATGATTCTTTAGCAGCTGAAAAAAAATTCTATGGCATTTTCATTAATTGCACCATGTAGGCCATCCATTTTTCTACTCACCCTCCAAAAATCTACTTCAAAGCTTGAATAGGTAATAAATGATGATTTTTAAAAGTAAACATTGCGTCGAATTTGATCACACATAATAAAATTTGTGGCTCTGGGGTAAAACAATGACGAAAATTGGCGGCGCTCTAAAGGTTAAGACTGGGTATTACTATTTGAACCCTTACACTTCCTTACTCATTTCCAAGTTGCTGTTTTTTAAATATCAGTACCAATCAGAAAAAGAAAGTAAAAAAAGTATCCAAGACTGTTGAGTGTATAAAACTGTAATTTTATCATAAAAAATTGAACAGAGAACATATCAAACACAAAATGAACTTTTATTGGACAAAATGATTTGCATACAAAGGCAGTATCTAAAAACATTTTCTTTTTTTCATATAAAGAATTAAAATTATATTACTAATTAAAACTTGAAATTTTACAGCAATAACTCCTGAAGACACTTTGAGTGCCTATTTGAGCAAATAAAACCCATCTGAGACAAACAAAAAATGTTGAAGTCACCCATGTATATCTATCTCCTCCAAGGAGGTTATGTTTTTCAGTCAGTTTGTTCGTTCATTAGTTATTTGGCAAAATAACTCAAAAAGTTTGAAATGGACTCTGATGAAATTTGGTGCAAGGTCAGGGATACACCCAAGGAACAATTCATTAAATTTTGGCAGTTTTCTGTAATTTCATTTTGAAATTACAACCATAAAGAACAATTTTATCTCCTTTGCTGTAGCCCTTTGAAGTGTGTAATTTTAGCCTCCCCGTAGCCCTTTGAAGTGTGTATTTTTAGCCTCCCCCAGCACTAGAGGGTGAGTGAGTGTTTTTGTGAATGTTGTCAGCTATGGCACCAGCATGATACATGCCATGGGGAAAAAATGTTGGTTTTCATGGTGGAGGTCAATGTGCACTCTCAGAGTTCTCTCTATTTCTTCATGTTTGGGGCCAAAGCAGGTACATCTGGAGGAAACATTGCAAACTACTTTCAAATCTATACAGTAGGCAAAACTACACATTTGATGGTAGAAAAATGAACAGGGAACATATTAAACACAAAACGGGCCTTTGCTGAACAAACTCATTTGCATACAGGGGCAGTAACTCAACATGTTTCAAGATTAATCTGCCAAATGCAGATTGGTCCAAAGCTGCCACCATCTGCACCAAGTGAACGTACTTGTGAATGCAGGCACATGCCTCATCACCAACCTCACCATCTCCCAGCATTTTGAGTACAACAGAATAATGTCGCTGACATCCATCACTCAACTGTCACCAAAATGTCACAAAGTGAAGGATGCATCGTACAACTAAAAAAAGCCGCAAGAAACTCAGCCAAAAACTTGTGAAAACCAAAACAATCACACCCACAATTTGTAACAATGCATCAGCAATTACATGACTGCAAATTATGTGATCCAAGCAGATGCTACAAAGAATAGATCCGCACTGAACACACAGACCAGCTATATCTGCTCCAGGAAGGGAAAGGGTTAAGGGCTGCTGAGTTGTATTGGCCAGGTAGCTGAGTCTGCCCTGATGATGATTGGTTTACTAATGCACTTGTTTGCCATTGTGCAGGACTGTACAAATACTGGAGCAGGATGGAGCATACTGAAAGAATTTTGCTGTAGTCCTTATAATAATAATAATAATAATAATAATAATAATAATAATAATAATAATAATAATAATAATAATACAGATTATTTGTACGCACATACCTTCCCTAATAGGCAAGCTCATGGCGTTTACAATGAAAAGTCCACACTCATACAAAGCATTCCAACACTCGCACACTGTACAGTTGAATTAAAAGAAGAATTAAATACAATACAAATAATTTTTATAGCAGGCAATAAACAAAACACAAAACATAAAAGAGGCGCCTTGTGAAGCACCTCACTGCTCGTCAGGAAAGAATGACCAGAACAGGGTGTGTCTTAAGGGAGGTTTTGAACTGGGACATGGAATCAAAGTGATGGACAGGGAAAGGTAGGCTATTCCATGTTACAGGGCCGATGTAAGAAAAAGCTCGCTGTCCTTGGGTTTTCTTTTTGCGACGGGGGACATTTAATGTTTTGGTGTCTGCAGCTGAACGGTTATTTCTAGCGGGGGTGTAGACAGTGAGAATTTCTTTGAGTGCGGGTGGTGCAGTTTGATTGAAGAAGTTGAAACACATAGTGGTTAGCTTATACTCTATTCTCTGAGCGACGGGGAGCCAATGCAGTGCACAAAATAGTTTGGATGTGGGAGTTCTCTTGGGACATCTAAAAACTAATCTAGCAGCAGTGTTTTGGACTTTTTGCAGTTTGTTTACCAGAGTGTCAGGGATGCCGGCAAGAAGAAAATTTCCATAATCAAGACGTTACAGAACAAGGGAAGTGACAAGGGTTTGAGTGGCCTGTTGTGAAAGATAGTGACGAATAGTGCTAATTTTCCTTAACTCGTAGTAAGCTAACTGGCAAACTTTGTTCACATGAACTCTCATAGAAAGATCATCATCGGACATGACACCTAAGTTCCTAACAGACTTTGAGAATTCTATCTCACTCTGACCTGTGATTAGTTTCAGGGGCTGATCGAATTCGCCTCTACCGCCAACCAGGAGAGCTTCGGTCTTTGAATCACTTAATATATCATACTATCCTGCAGGGTTTTGGCTTAATAAAGGATCCTTCCTGAAAGGGAGGTGCCACATTTATGGAGAGACCCTAGACATGGATGCATGTTGCCTGTGATAATGCTCCTTTTCCCTCAGGAGTCTCCCCCTGTGGGTTTGGGGTAAGAATTGATCCACGGTATCTACCTACATGATTCGAAAGAGGCGAATAACTAGGGACACCGTGACTTCGTTTGCGTTTACTCTAAAACTGTTCTAGTGATTTTCGTGCTTACTGGCCTTATATAGCCTACAAAGGCTGATAGGCCGTTAAACACCATCCATCCCTCAGGAGGCCGTGAGTGAAGTGATGGTAAGGAAGCATTGTACTGGGCTAGAGCAGTTTTCCAGAAACAGCTCATCGCATGGAGATGTGATGATGGTGTGCATGGATGCTGCACCATTCAGCACATGGGGTGCTGGCAAGTGTGAACCCTACTTGCATAGGACAGCCATCTTGATAAACCGCTCCACATGATTGTGGGAAGGTGTATGGGAGAGAGGGAGCAGTATGGCTGGAGCTGCCAGGAGTGTAAATTCAGGTACTGAAATAATGTCCATGGTGTGATATTTTTTTGTATCTGAAAAAGGTGTTTTGGAGTTGGATATGTGAATATAATCTCATACAGCTAGATCCTAGAAATGGAGCTGTCTTTGAAGATGTGGGGCTTAACGTCTTGGATGGATTGTCTTTGCTTGCCTTGTCTCTCAGCTTCTGCATTTCAGAGGGAAGTATATCTCATGCAAGTCCTGCATTGTCTGATTGGTTTGGTTTTCATCTGTTCTCTTTGGTTTGATGAGATTGATGCTTGAAACCTTAGGTGTATGTGGATGAATGTATGCCAAAGACATAACGGTATGTGGACAGTTGATATGTTGAAGTGTTTCCCCATTTCTTATGGTACTTGCAATGGTCTCATTCTCCATAACAGGGGGCTAAGATTTTAAAGTAAAAAATTAGCCCAGCAATTATTAAACGAGTGAAGTGACCATGTAATATTTCCTCATCGTTGTATTGTGGGTACTTGTGCTGTACTAATGGAGTGTTGATTTGACTTGTGCATTGTGTAGAGCCCCCTCTGTGTGTGGTGGAAGCGATGCTAACACCGTGCGGCCTTGGTCAAGAAGTACATCTCCTGCCATGCAGCCCTCCCTCAGATTCCCCATGCACACCGGAATGTTGATGCAGCCACCAACTTTAGATGAAAAGTGAGTAGATCTTTGTCACTTCTTCTTAAAGTATTTTGCTTTTCCACTGGGATGTTGATTGAATTTTGTGGTCTCCAAGATGAAAGTGATGGTCATTTTTTGAAAATGATTGTCTTGGAAAGCATTGATGGATTGGAGCTCTAGTTGCTCTCAGATGTTTACTGTGCGGCAGTTCAAGCTATGAAATGAACTGCAGTCAGTGTTCTGGTTTGCTTTATCTAGTGTTAGTTTCCACTCTGCTCCTTTGGTTTCTTCTTTGTGCTTCTGTCTTGTGACCTCCTTGTGGTTCATTTTACGGAGATTATTTTTGTTATTGTTGTTGTTTTGTAGAATGTTGTGTAGTGTGTGTTTGTGTGTTTGTGTGTGTGTGTGTTTGTGTGTGTGTGTGTGTGTGTGTGTGTGTGAGAGAGAGAGAGAGAGAGAGAGAGAGAGAGAGAGAGAGAGAGAGAGAGAGAGAGAGAGGGAGGGAGGGAGGGAGGGAGGGAGGGAGGGAGGGAGGGAGGGAGGGAGGGAGGGTGGGAGGGAGGGAGGGAGGGAGGGAGGGAGGGAGGGAGGGAGGGAGGGAGGGAGGGAGAGAGGGAGGGAGGGAGGGGGAGGTTGGTTGACATAATTGGGTTTATGCATGACTTCACTTGTGTGAAATATTTGTTTGAGAAAAGTTTTCATCATCATTGTCATTAACATTGTCATTGTCATCCTCCTCTTCCTCCTCCTCATTGTCAGTATCATCATTATAATTGTCATCCTCCTCCACCTCTTCCTCCTCCTCCTTCTCCTCATCAACATTGTTGTCATCATCAACATTGTGGACACAGAAATCTAATGCTCATTTTTGCATGTTACAGAGCATTTATTTAGAAAATAATTGTTTACGTTGTGCACAGTTTCTGGCTCATTAGACTATGCCATGCAAAGACTGCTGCAGCAACCACACTGCTTCATGCAGCGAAGTGCCATGACTTCATGACTCAGTGAGGTTTTTAATGTGAAACAGTGCTAGATTTACTTGATGAAGTTTTGAAGTTGAAAAGGCTGCAGAGGATCTATCCCTTGTTTCTCAGCAGCTGATGTCCTGCTGGTTAACATTCTAGTTCACTAGAGACTTCGCCTACCGGCGAAAGTGTCTCTAGCCCAGTTGACATCACGTGATGGAAGGTTTTTGTCCAAAATATGCATGAGGAGGTCACACGAGGGGCTTGTGGGATAGCCGATCTGCTCCCTGACATACCCCGTTAAAGTAGTTCTAAGACTATTTCATACAAAACTCATAATTTACTCTTGTTGAGGCAATAAACAAGCTTTTATTTGATCAAATAAATGTTTGTGTTGAAATGGAAACAAGTTTTGACATCTGAATGATTTCTGTAAAATGGGGAGAGAGAAATAGTATCAGAATGAACTATTTTTGGCGCAATGCTGTAATGCGAAGGGTCAAGTCTATTACTCATTCATTGTGAACTGTGCCAGAGTCACTACTGACTAGGGTTCACAGAATGGCTGGTTAATAGCTTCTTAGGGCTGTGGGATGAGAGGTACATGAATGCATGTACTAATTCCATAATTTCCTTTGAAAGTTTGTGAAACTTGTGGTGTGAACCCATTTGCCTGAGAGGTGTTGATGTGTTGGAAAAGGTCTCCATGTATCCTTGTTCCTTTGGCATCTTGGAATGGAAGTGAGGAGCTGATCAGGAAACTAAATTACTCCATTTAGGCAGAACTCAAGTTTTCATTATTTTTAAAGTGAGGCAAAGAGAGAGTTTCACTGCCAGAAAACACACTCATCTTGCTTGCAGGAGGGCATTTCTAAGTATGACTTGTACAACTGATGCATAGACATTGTTTTCTCTGCTTTGATAAAGTAAAAGTTCCATAGAGTCATCAGTATAAACATTTCAGTGTATGTGTGTTTTTCCATCCATTTCAAAAATGAATATTTCATTATTGTTGTGTGGTGAATTTTTTCTCTTTCCTCCCTTCCCCCCACCCCCCCACCCCCCCCACCCCCCTTTTTCCCTTAAAAATTTAGTTCCTTAGTCATTGTAATGCTGAATCTAATGTATGTTCTGCACACTTAGCTGAAGCAGTAGTTCTCTGTGACTGACTGTGAGACTTGAAGCAGTCATGGGTTTGCAGTAAGTTGATGCTAATGCAATGGCTCTGTTGGCAGAGTTGCCTTCTACATGCAGTGTCCTTGATGGAAGGTTTTCAAATTGCTCACTGGCTCATCTTTTGTTGCCTTTCAGTTTTTGTGGTCATTCATACATAAAGTAAGTCTCAGTTGGACTTGTCCTGTTAGTGGTTTGTCTTTGGGTTTGTTGGTTTCACTTATTGAGGAACATTTCTGTTTACTAGTTTGTGCAATAAAACATTTTTAAACATTTTTTTCTAGTTTGTACAAGTCTGTAGTTATGGTCATGCTCGTTTAATAAAATGTTCCTGTCCATTTACCAATTTTGGCATTAAATGGAGTGATGAAAAATATTTCATTGATGCATTTTGCTTTGTGAAAAAGGTAAAAGACTCTCTATGTCAAGGATTCTACAGTAATTTAGTGTTTTTCTGAGACCATTTGCTACCAGTGAAACATGAATTGGAATGCACTTTGGAGTTTTGCTTGAGCGATGGCATAAATATCAATGTCATTTCTTATTTATCTACTGAATGCATTGCTGTTACCTTAGTTTGATGCAACGTTGGTTAATTTGTAAAAATAATTTCATTTCTTTTGATAAGAACTGTGCTTCATAGGCAGCTTGTGAATGTTTCACATTTTTCCTTTCTTTTTTATGTTGGCTTTGGATTTGTATTTTTACATCTATCTCTTCGTCTGTAGCATATATTCAGTGAAATTATTCACTGCATAACCTAGCTGCCTCTCAGATTTTAATGCCTGGATGAGCACAGCAGGAATTCCATCTTTGTCTCTTTCTCTCTTCCTTCTGTGTCAAAGATCTATCTTTGCCTCTCCTCTACACTTTTTCTTTCCTCTTACTGTGTGACCAGACAAGTCAAAGATCTGTGCTTCTCTTCCTTTCTCCTCCATTCTGTCTCTTTGTCCCATTCTTGATCTATGTCTCAGGCATTGGCTCTGTCAATCATACATGCACCTCTTAGTGTGTGTGTGTGTGTGTGTGTGTGTGTGTGTGTGTGTGTGTGTGTGTGTGTGTGTGTGTGTTTGTGTGTGTGTGTGTGTGTGTGTGTGTGTGTGTGTGTGTGTGTGTGTGTGTGTGTGTGTGTGTGTGTGTGTGTGTGTGTTTGTGTGTGTGTGTGTGTGTGTATATGCGTGTGTTGGTGTGTGTGTGTGTGTGTGTGTGTGTGTGTGTGTGTGCATGCATGAATGAATGAATGAGAGAGAGAGAGAGAGAGAAGGGGGAGGAGGAGGTATAATGATTGTGTGGGTGTGGAATACAGAATATGTTCTGGTCAAGCAATATGCAGATATCCTGAATACTGATTCTTAGATGCTGTCAGAAGTTTATTCATTTGTAGTCAGAAGAAGTAAGCAAATTCTTATACATGTAACAAAATTTGCCACTAATAGCGTTTAACAAGATTTGACTTTTGTGTATTGCCATCTATTGCAATGATATGCTTATAACATTCCTTTTCTGTATGCAGTAGAATTGTGGATTCAAGAGATGGTGGAAAGATGTGGTGAGTACACTCTTTGTTCTGCATGACTCATTCAAATATCAGAATCAGACTTTACTTCTTCCTCCTGGTTTCTTTGTAATGTCTGGAGTCATTAGGATTGTGTGAGCCTCACATGTTTCATTTGTTGGGGTTTGTCATTGTTGTTGCGTCTTTTCTTGCATCTCTGATGATCGCTGAGAAAAAAAACTACAATGATTACGAGTGCCGCCAAGGTAATTAGGGTTGCTTATGAAGTGAAAACAAATTAACCTCTCAGAAAAGGAAAATGGTTGTCATCATGGAAACTGAAACTGCTCTATGTGCAAAATTAATAGTGCTTTTTTTCGACTTCAGTGCAGTTTTGTGACAAAAAGTTATTAAAAAAACACAAAAAACAACTTTGATTGTTCTCTGGGAGTTTATTGGTGCTAGGTGAAAGTAACAGCTGTGCATTATTTGCCTGGAAGAAAAATACTTTCAGCAAGACAGGTTGGCTGGAAAATAATTATAAGTAAAAAGTTACTACTTTTCCAACCTTTCGTATCTTGCATTTGCCACTGGAGCCTTCTGGACAGAAGTCATTTCATGGAGATTGTCATTATTGACCATTATGACAACTCAAGCAAAATGGAAAAGCTTCAGCCAAGATACAGCTTCTTGCATGTATATCAGCATGGGCCCTAGTAATGATGATCAGTTTTCTGTGAAGATTGATAATAAGTCAGTGGTTTCACAGTAAACAGAAGCTCTTTACATACATGTACCTGGTAAAGATACAATGATTTGTATAGACTACCTTTGAATGGGAGAAATATTCTGTCTTAAGATGTATCTCACAGCGCTGTAAACAGTCACAAACCTCATCATTCAAGCTAGAAATATTTATCTCGGAAAAGCTTCACCCTGTACCGTCTTGTACTCTCTGGATACGCTGTTTTCTATGACCTCAAAAACATTTCAGCGTTACCTATTGGTTACTTTTGAGATCTTCTTCCACAAGCGTTCACGACCTGTTATGAATATTCCTTTGGGAACAATGATTCACTATCTTAATATATCTTAGACGAAGAATGTTCACAATGAACAGCCAACATTTCGTGCATATCGGCTCGAGCCGAGCAAGTGAAAGGGATCTGTGCAGTACACGACGTGACGGGCAGGATCATCATCGTAGCAGTGCGAGAATACTGGGGATACTCACGTGTTCGGGCGGTGCTATTTTCAACAATAAACTGGATTTAGCGTGGGCTGGAGATGGCCCTGGCTAAAAGTGCTGAGAATCGTGCCCCTGTTGGGGCGATGAGTGTGAATACTTACCTAGAAGCAGGACGATGCATAACCCCGAGACTTGGGGAAGACGTAGAAATTTTTGCAATGGGGCCACCTGAAGGGGGTAATTCATGGGTGCTTATTTTTTTAGGCTTGGCTGGATAAGACTGGGTGTTCCCTGGAATTAGTATCATTAATCGGGGGTATGACAAAACTGAAACAAGGGAATCAATGTACATGATTCACAGTCACAGTACTACAGACCACCTGCCTTACCCATTCTTTTTAGTTTAAGAAAATGTGAGTATACCTCAATACGAAGGTGGAAGAATCTAAGTCAGTCTAACGACAATAGTATATCAAGATGTGGCAATTATTTTGTGGAGAATTTTCTAGTATTGGAGCTACAACATACAGCATAGACTAGTGGAATTGCACAGTTGCACGTCCCTGACAAAGAGATTTTAGCAACAACCAAATTTGAATATAATTTTAGACAGAACCCAACCTCGCGGGCCAGACCCAGAATCCACACGCCATACAAACTAGTCGTAGTTATAAGATTCGCTATTTTTCTTTTTTTTTTTCTTATTCTTTCTATACTAATGATTAAAGCGCTTACTTTTTCTTTTTTTTTTACATTTTTGTCCTATATTCCCTTATCATCAAGCTCTTATCCATATTTCCCTACTTTACTTTTATTATATTCTCACTAGAATTTTTCCATTAGGCGCATTGATCACCTTTTTTTATTGTTTTTTTTTTTACACTATCGATATAATATTATATCTACATTTTTACTTATCTCCTTCTTTTATCATTACCACATTCTTTTCAATACTATCATCCTTGGCTATTGCATTCTTTGATCTTTTATTACTTCATCGCATACAGTTTTTATGCCACCTTTCTCTGTTTTTTTTTTTTTTGCCCGTCTTGCGTCTTGTAACACCGGCCCCAGTTTCATCTACCAACACTTGGCGTGATTAGTTGGACAGAAGTCCAAGCAACAAACACACATTAGTGATATGCTAGCCAATATGTGAGCGATCTTTGATATATGTTTGCTGTCCCAATCATTTAGTCAATAGTTCTGTGTTTTGGTTGAAAACGTGTTACGGTTAAAATAGTGCTAGATATGACTGCATGTCTGCAGAAGATGATTAGTAGTATATGTAAGGGTTTTGTAGTGTAATTGGGTCATTAACCTCAGGTCTTACTTCTGCTAATTTACGTACCGTTATACGAAGTGTGTGTCTTGTGGAGATGCGTATTATGGAATGCCAAACAGTCTCCGCAGTCTGCGCTTATCAGATATACAAGATGATACTAAGGGAGGGCGAAATAACCTGTGTACGAAACATACCTTTATACCCACTAGAGTATCGCTTCGACCTTTAGGTCATAGGCTAGAAATGCCCTTCTAGAATGCTTCTTTTTGTGCTACTCATTCAAGCACGGTCCACTTTATACATACGCTACGCTATCCTGTAAATGGTGCCATCTATCATGTAGAAGTACCATAAGCACAAAGAAATGTTCTCTGCACAGATCAATCGTGGAGGATGGACACTGTTGTACTTGTTTGCTTACGATCATATCTATGCTGACGTCAAATTAAACAATCCAGAGTGTAGAGGAAGATGTTGAACGATTCCCTAATGATTTATAACTGTAAGAGAAAAAGAGGGGGGTGAGGGAAATTATTTGATGTATGGGAAAGCATAACTTTGTAGTCTTGAGATTTAGCCCTTCACCTGGTCCACGCCATCTTTGCGCACCATTGTTAAAACAACCCTCCCACTTTTAAACCAGCCCATACAGGGTGTATTTCTCGAATGGACAATTTTATCAAGGGTATTGCAATGTCT